>JAOTRH010043176.1:0-19997 GCA_034768845.1 Heliamphora exappendiculata
AATGTTTCTCATTAATATGCCAGGGATCAAGAATAAAATACCTAAAAAGCATGACTTTTCAGTATACATTCCTAACACCCGGCATGACCCGTTCTATCTAAGCATAGAATATCTCACGTTTTGAATAAAAAGAAGAATAGATAACAATTGCATGATCTCCTTGTTATAATCATAGAAAGTAAAAATGGGACTAGATAATCAAATTAAAAACTCATTGATCAGAAGTCAACGTCTTAAAATCATATAACGAATTGAATCTAAATAGAAAAGACCGACTATGGGTTCATCATCCCCTAGGAAGAAGAAGATTAGCCGATCATGTTTCGGCTCGAATCCATGAAAAGATGAAGAATAATGGAATCTCTAGCCTCTGTCTTCGACTCTCCATCACTTCTCAAGCCACCACACTCACCTTCGAAAGCTTTAGAGATCACGTTTTACAAGATTTAAAAGTTAACTGATTAATTCCCCCAAGCCTTGTATTTATAGGTTGATCCACGCCCCCTGTTGTAGTGTTTTAATCAAACTGTTACTGCCTCATTTTGTTCAAACGGTTCCTGTTTCGTCCGGACGCTTTTCCAATAGTAGCTTTTCCGTTCGGACGAAATTCATTTTGGTCAATTTCCGTCTATATGAAAATATGGGCATCCGGATGGAATTTTGCAAAAATGTGACTACTCTATTATTCCGACTTCAAATGAGCATAACTCCTTCATTCAAACTCTGAATAGGGTTATTTTTGTGTCTAAATTGAAGTCCCAAAAGTCTACTTTCCAGTAATTCTACTCGTATGAAAAAATTCATTTTGTACAAATAGTTATGACCAAAATAGGGAAGGTATATTAATTTTCTTCACACATTTTTTGCATATTTTTAGCCTAACTTCTTTTGAAACATTATTTTCTTCACCATTGAACCTTTTTACCAAATTTCTTCAACTTTGAGCTATTACCACTCATGGTGCCGGGTCATTGGGTCCTGAGAGTAACTGGAACAACGCTATTTTTATCATTTGGCTTATGCTTTGGAATTATTGACCTTAGCATGTGCAATAAGCCTTTATACCCCTAGGTTATCCATAGTGGACAAGTTATAATCTCGTGGGAATTTTCAGAGATGATACCCACAAACATCAACCACGTGCATTTTGAAAAACTTAAATTAAAATTGTGAATTTCATACCCCTGACAATCAATTTGTACAATTTTCTTGTTACTACCATCTTTACAAACAACTTCCCATAGACATTGGCTCAGTGTGTGTGAAAACTCAACTATGTGCCTTAGTATCATGTATCTGAACATTTAAACTTTAAACTCCTTTCAAAACTATGTCTCGACTTCAATTCTCACATGATATTACTCACAATTAAATGCTCAGAAACAATTTTATGTATATGTGCACTCGTAGTATGCGGCAGAGGTTATGTTAAGCAAAATAAATATATTTTGCATACTTTTGACACCAAAAGACGCTAAATTGAAAAAATAACTCTTAACCTTTTGATTAGAATGCCAATTATTGAGAACATATAGAGTGCTTCATTCTTCATTTTCAATAAATTATTTTCATACAGCAAACCATGTCATTCTTGTGATCAAATAGGTCTTTATTTTTTGTTATAGCATTAGGTAGAAAAAATGTGTATCAGGGCTAGAGTTGAGTGTATATTGTTAGCCTAAGAGCTTTTTATATGATTTTGATAATTTTGATAATTTATTTTCTAAGAATAAATGGTTTTAAAAGAATAACATTTTATATTTTCAAAATGAACGTGTTAACCCATTTTGAACATTTGAGTTGACACCTTTAGCAAAAAGAAATGACTTATCTCTCAAAAGGATTAAAACACTTAAGTATTCTTGAAAGAGAATATTTTGTGTTAAACAAAATTAAAAATTAAGTTAAACACTTTTAAGGCAAAGAATACTTGAAACATATCAAGTGTGTCAACATCTTTGAATAAATGATTTGACACCCTAACAGTTTTATGAAGTTGCTTTTAGGTATCAAAAATTAGTGTCGACACAAATAAGTTTTGTGTCAACACAAAAGTGCCGAATCTCTCAGGACTCAAAATGAGTCGACACAAATTGAATTTATGTCGACACAAAAGTGGCTTCTCACTTTTGGTATCCGAAACTTTGAGTCGACACAAATACCAAATGTGTCGACACAAAAGAACCGAGGCCACCTGCAGATTTTGAGTGTCGACACCAAAGGTAAGATGAGTAGACACAAATGGTCCTGTCCCGTATGTTGAAGTTCAAATGAGTTGACACCAGATCTAAAAGTGTCAACACTATTTTGTTGGTGAGAAAGATTACAGAATTTGTATCGACACCTTAGAAGAATTGCGTCGACCCAATCATTTGAGGATCCCTACCATAGACATTTTGTGTCGACACCAAAGGCTTTAGTGTCGACACCTGCGACACAGATTCAAATTCGCGGAAGATTTCAATGGTTGGATTTTTTATATTTATTTCTTTCACCTACTTGCAACGGTCATGAATGCACAAGACCTTATATAAGGAGTAACTTCTCAGCATTTACTCCAACTGGAGACTTACAATAACTGTTCTATTGCTTGAATAAATCTCAATACTCTCAAGCTGTCATTTATTGCTAAAGCTCCAACTCTTATTTCTTATCTCTTCTTACCTTCTCATTTATTGTAAACTAATTTATGTAAAGAGAGTTAGTGTTTCTCATTAATTACTTCATCTATTGTAATCAAAGATGAGTCACCTTTTATCCTTTGAGTGAGTGAATAAATCTTATCAAAGAAGAGTTCAAGAGAGAGATTAGAAGAAAATAGGTGATTATTTTTATAAGATCTTCTTGAAGTTGTGATAGACTTTTGAATGTGCCTATAAACATTTGGATAGTTCAAGCGAAGTCTTGAAATTGTAAAGGCTTGGAATGCGCCTGTGAAGCATTCTATATAGTGAAAATACTCAAGGAAAATCTTGAGGAGTTGACGTAGGCTTGGAAGAAGCCGAACCACTATAAATCATTGGTATCTGGTTCAACCTTTCTATCCCTAACCTCTTTAATATTTGCATTGCTTTAATCCTTGATTAATTTGCTATTTGTTTGCTATATTCAAAGGTTTTCAAAAAAGTTTTAAAATCTTTATTAATTTTTTAAGATCCAATTCACCCCCCTTCTTGGGTTGCCTAGAACTAATAATTGGTATCAGAGCTTGGGCTTTTGTTTTTGACTTAAACGTCTAAGAGTTTTTTTTATGGCAACCACTAGTATCGGACCTATCCAATCCGAAGGTCTGTCGACCAATAGACCTCCCTTGTTCAATGGAACAAATTACAATTATTGAAAGGCTAGAATGAAAATCTACATTCAAGCCGTAGACTATGATCTTTGGCGGGTTATTATTAATGGACCCAAAAGACCTACCAGAATCGTTGAAGGGGCTTCTGTCACGAAACCTAAGGCTGAATGGACCGAAAATGATATTAGGAAAATTCAAAAGAATGCTAAAGTCATGAATCTCCTATATTGCTCACTTGACCCAAATAAGTTCAATAGGATCTCTACATATGACACCACAAAAGAAATATAGAATAGACTCGAAATTACCCGTGAGGGTACTAATCAAGTGAAAGAGTCCAAAATGAGTCTTCTTGTGCATAACTATGAGTTATTTAAAATGAAGCATGATGAAATTATATATGATATGTTTGCTCGCTTCATTGACATTATTAATGGACTAAAATCTCTTAGCAAGATTTATACAAATGCAGAAATAGTGAGAAAAATTCTTAAGTGTATGCCTAAGAGTTGGGAAGCTAAGGTCACGGCCATTCAAGAAGCTAAAGACATCAACACGCTCAGTTTAGAAGAAATTCTTGGTTCTCTCATGACCCATGAGATGAACATAAAGATAGACGATGAGGATGAAAACAAAAAGAAGAAAGGCATCGCCTTCAAGTCCTCAACTCATGGCGAAGAATCCGAGGAAGACTCCTCAAGTGATGAGAATGAAGACATGGCCTTCATCACAAAGAAATTTAAAAGGTTTCTTAGAAATAAGAAACAAGAAGGAAGAAAGTTCTTCAAGAAGGAAGGACACCGAGGTGAGCCTACCAAATTCAAAGGCGACTATAGCAAATTCAAGAACGACTTCAAGAAAGAAGAAATCATATGCTATGAGTGTAAAAAGCCTGAACACGTCAAAACTGAATGTCCTCATCTTAAAAAGAAATTCCAAAAGGGCTTCAAGAAAGCCATGATAACTGCATGGGGTGAGAGTGATGATAGAAGTTCTAAGGATGAAAAGGAAGATAACGAAGTAGCAAATTTATGCCTCATGGCTAGAGAAGAAGATGAAGTAACCCTTAATCCTTTTTTCTTAGATGAATTGTAAAATGCGTTTGAAGATTTGCATGATGCATTGAGAAAAATGGGTGCAAAGAACTTTATTTTGAAAAAGCTAGTTCTTTCCTCCTCAAATGAGATTGAAACATTGAAAAATGAAAAAATTAATTTATCAAAACAAGTCTCTAGTTTGAAAGACGAAAACAAGGTTTTGATTGAAAAGGTTGAAAACCTTACTAAAATTATTTATAAGTTCACTCAAGGAAATAACAACTTAGATAAACTTCTTGGCATGCAAAAATGTATTTTTGACAAAGCCAGAATCAAGTATAAGCCAAAGAAGAAACAAAAGTTCTTAAGCAACATTTTTGTCAAGGCATCTTCTAATCATACCAATGCAATTTGTTTTCATTGCTATGAACATGGACACACTGTTACGCACTATTCACGTAAAAATCTGTCAAATAATTCATTCAAGAAGGCTTGGGTTCCTAAAAGAACACATCCTCAAGGAATTAACACCAAAGGATCTAAGAAAATTTGGGTACCAAAAATCAAAACTTGATTCTCCTTGCAGGTGTGTCTTAAATCCTCATTCAAGGAAGGGATGTGGTATCTCGATAGTGCTTATTTAAGACACATGACAGGTGACCAATCGATGTTTGCATCTCTCAAATCAAAAGATGGTGGATTTATGACTTTTGGAGATAATAGCAAAGGAAAAATCATAGGAATTGGATGCGTCGATAAAATTCCTTCCCCCTCTATTGAAAATGTTTTGTTTGTTGATGGTTTGAAACATAACCTTCTTAGTATAAGCCAACTTTGTGACAAAGGCCACAAGATTGTGCTTGATCATGCTAAGTGTGTTATTGACGATTCAACCAATAACAAAGTCATCTTTGAAGGTCAAAGACATGAAAGTGTTTATACATTTACTCTCAATGATCTTTCTAAGAATGACACCAAGTGCTTAGCCGCCTTGAATGATAATAGTTAGTTGTGGCATAGAAGGTTTGGACATGCACACATGAACTTGATTTCTAAACTTCAAAAAAAGAAATTAGTAATTGGGTTACCCCAAATTAAATTTTAAAAAGAAAAAGTGTATGATGCATGTTAACAAGGCAAACAAGTTAGAAGTTCTTTTCATTGCAAAAATGAGCTTTCAATTTCTAGGCCCCTACAACTATTGCACATGGACTTATTTAGTCCAACAAGGACTTTAAGCCTTGGATGTAAGAGATATGCCTTTGTTATTGTTGATGACTTCTCTGGATATGCTTGGGTGCTCTTTCTAGCTCATAAGGATGAAGCTTTTGCCTCTTTTGCAAAACTATCTCGGAGAGTTAAAAATGAAAAAGATTTTCAACTCACAAGTATTCAAAGTGATCATGGTAAAGAATTTGAAAATAAAGATTTTGAAAAGTTTTGTGATGAAAATGGGATTAACCATAACTTTTCTGCTCCTAGAACCCCTCAACAAAATGGAGTTGTTGAGAGGAAGAATAGGACATTAGAAGAAATGGCTAGAACCATACTCTGTGAAAATAATCTACCAAGATACTTTTGGGCCGAGGCTATTAATACTGCTTGTTTTTTCATAAACAAAACTATAATAAGAGTTTCTCTCAAGAAAATCCCATATGAGCTATGGAATGGAAGAAAACCTAACATTAGTTATTTTCGTGCCTTTAAGTGAAAATGTTTTGTTTTGAACAACAACAAAGAACTTTTGGACAAGTTCGACGCAAAATCTAATGAATGTATTTTCTTAGGATATTCTATATCTAGCAAAGCGTATAGAGTTTTCAACAAAAGGACCCTAGTTGTTGAAGAGACTATATATGTTGTTTTTAATGAAGATAATCTTGGTTTTTCAAAGGACTTTTGTGAAGATAACTTGTTAGACATAGAGAAAGGTGTTAAAGATAACTTCATCAAAGAAAAAGAATAGCCAAATCAAGAGAAAACTTCAAATTCTCAACAATATGCAGTCCAACAGGTTGCTAAATCTTCAAATTCAAAAAATTCTGATTTATCTAAAGAGTGGAGGTATGCTCATGGCGACCAAAAAGATCTTATCATTAGTGATTCATCGCAATGTATCAAAACTCGATCTTCTCTACATAATATTTGTGAAAATTCATCATTTCTTTCCCAGACTGAATCAAAATATTTTGAGGAAGTAAAAAATGCTGAGTTTTGGACTTTGGCTATGCAAGAAGAGCTTAATCAATTTGAAAGAAACAAAGTTTGAACTTTAGTCTGAAGACCTAAGGAACACTCTATCATCAGTACTAAATGGGTTTTTAGAAATAAAATGGATGAGAAAGGAGTAATTCTTAGGAACAAAGCTCGATTGGTAGCTCAAGGTTACAATCATGAAGAATGTATCAATTTTGATGAGACTTTTGCTCCTGTGGCTAGGCTTGAAGCCATTAGGATGTTGCTTGCTTTTGCATGCTTTCAAAATTTCAAATTCTATCAAATAGATGTCAAGAGTGCTTTTTTAAATGGTTTTATCTCGAAAGAAGTTTTTGTGAAACAATCTCCTAGCTTTGAAAATTTAGATTTTTTAAACTATATTTACAAACTTACCAAGACTCTCTATGGTTTAAAGCAAGCACCTAGAGCCTGGTATGAAAGGCTAAGCATATTCTTGATTGAAAATGAGTTTTCAAGAGAAAAAATAGATACCACTCTTTTCATTAAGTCTCAAGAAAATGACATGCTAGTTGTACAAATTTATATAGATGATATTATTTTTGGTGCAACTAACGAATCTCTTTGCAAGGTCTTTGCTAATTGTATGTAGGGAGAATTCGAGATGAGCATGATAGGTGAGCTCAACTATTTCCTTAGACTCCAAATTAAACAAACTCAAGAAGGAATCTACATCAGTCAAGTTAAATATACACGGGACATATTGAAGAGGTTCGACATGCTAAAGGCAAAACCCATGGGAACTCCAATGTGTTCTACAACTAAGTTTGACAAGGATGAAGATGGCATGGCTGTAGATGAAAAGTGTTACAGAGGTATGATTGGATCTCTCTTATATTTAACTGCTAGTTGTCCGGATATCATGTTTAATGTATGCATGTGTGCTAGATTTCAATAAAATCCTAAAGAATCACATGTGACCGCCGTTAAACGCATCTTTAGATACCTCTTAGGTACACAAAACCTAGAATTATTCTATCCTAGAGGAATAACCTTTGAGTTATTTGGCTATTCAGATACAGATTTTTCCTGATGCAAAGTAGATAGAAAAAGTACAAGTGGAACTTGTTAATTCTTAGGATACTCACTAATCTCTTAGTTTAGCAAGAAACAGAACTCAGTGGCCTTGTCTACAGTCGAGGTCGAGTACATTGCAGCTGGAAGCTATTGTGCACAAGTTCTTTGGATGAAACAACAATTAGAGAACTATGATTTTTGCTTAGATCATATCTTTATAAAATGTGATTACACTAGTGCAATTAATATATCTAAAAACCCTATACAACACTTAAGAACCAAGCACATAGAAATTAGACATTATTTTATATGAGATCATGTGCAAAAAGGTAATATCAAACTTGAATTTATAGGCACAGATTACCAATTAGCAGACATTTTCACAAGACTTTTAAATGAAGAATGAATATGCTATATAAAAAGAGAACTTGGTATGTTATGTGCTCCTAATTCATGATTAATATGCCATACTAACCATGTCTTTTCATTGCATCTCAATGCTTTTGATGTTCTTTTTTGACATGTGAAAATGTGTCGACGCCACTTGAAAAAGTGTCAACATAATTGTGTGCTGTGTTGACCCAAAGCTGTATAAAAGTGGCACTGCGAGAAAAGTGTCGACCTATTTTTGTTCCCTGACTCTCGGTAAATTTGTGTCGACACAAAACTTAACCGTGTTGACCTAAATAGCTGAATGTGTCGACACCTTCTGAAACAGTGTCGACACCATTTCCTGTTTCATATACCCACATTTTTGCAAAGAAAAGTGTCGACACAAATGTCATATGTGTCGACACAAATCTTTATGCCTATATATAGAGGCGTCTGTCTCCCAACCGTCACATCATTTCCCTCTCTCTCTATATATATATATATAACTATTCATCTCTCGTGATTTTTTTCTTTAAAAAATCGTGTCGACCTTTCATCTTCACCCTCATTCTCTCTTTGATTCTTCCCAAAACCGTTCACGATGCCTTCGAGGATGATGAAAAAAGGTGTAAAATGCATCGGTGAAGGAAGTTCGTCAAACCCTAGAGCGTCTAAGAAGATGAAGACAACGATGGCTCCGACGACGGCGACGGCACCTGAATCGGTTGCAATGGCTGAGGTAATCAATTTCAAAACGCTCAAAATTCGTCAACTATATTTTGCATCTTTTGTGAATTGGAAAGTCATCCTCGGCTATAGCATAGATTTTTCCTTCTTCGACTCTATTGAAATGAGATTCAAGGATTATTTTCAAGTCTTGGGTAGGAAAGACTCCTACAACTCCACGGACCCCATTATCCCACACTTGGGAAATATTTTTATGCACACATTCACATTTCACTAATTTCGACCACCACCATCACCACTTGGGTGAATGGTGTCGATATTCATTTAACCCCTTCATCCCTCAATGAAATTCTTGGCATTCTAGAAGGCGAGCTTTGTGTTCCCTATAACAAAAAACCCCTTGATCTTGAAAGAATTTTTTTTTCTGAGGCTGTAAAAAATATTTTTGAAAATGATGACATTGACCCTACTAAGCCTTTAGAAGCCAGCACTCTCAAACCAGAGATGTGCATATTGCATCATATAGTGAATCACATTTTCCTACCATAGATGAAAAAATTTGGAGATGTTGCATACATGCACATTTTTATCATGTGGTATATTCTTGAACAGAAAAACCTAGATTTAAGCTTTTTGTTTATCTCTGACATGTTGCACTCTCACAGTAAGTCCAATTCCTCCCTACCTCATGCCATGTACTTGACCAATGTCTTTTGCCATTTTGGCGTAGACTTATCAGCAGAAAAGATGGTTCTTTTTTCGAAACATGATTTGTATGGTGCTTCAACTTTGAAGCATATGCAAATTTTAAAAGTTGATGGAGTTTGGACCACCAGATGAGGAACACCATCTATCTCACGCACTCAATCCACACCCCGTGATTTTTTTCCTATTCGCATTGATCTTGACTCACCTATTGCACCATCCGTTAGGCCAAACCCTCCTGGTCCTTCTCATACTCCTCCTCCTCCCACATCGGTTCATACTCCCTCTGCTCCACCTACTTCTTCCTCTACTCCTATTTCTGTTGATCTATTCGAAATTATTTCTTTGATTCAACCCTTATCATCTTCCTTGTCTTCATTTCAAGCTAAAGTCGATCAAGACTTTTTTGACCTAAATCAAACTGTCACTTTTCTCTCCGATAAAGTCAAACATCTCGACAAAACTAACCGCAGCCTTCAGAGAGATGTTGAAAACGCAACAGATGCTGGGAGAACCCTATGCAAAACTAAGGATAACAATATTGTCTCCATTGTAAATTGCAGTAAGGCAATCCCACATCAAGTCTGGAAGGAGTACGATCAGGGAATTGTCACTACCGTCCATACTGATTCCCAAAAAGTTGAAGAGCATCTTCAATGGCTCCGCGTAGCTTGGAGCAAACAGTTCAAGATAAAGGAAACCAAAGAAGAAAAGATAGCTCGTCTGAAGCGTGAAGCTGACCTCGCATTAGCAGCCAGATTTGAGGCAATGGTAGCAGCTGAAGCTAAGGATGAAAGAGCTCGAGCCTCCAAGGAACAAGCATCCGCAAGCAAAGAAAAAGTTGAAGCCAAGAAGTAGTTCAAATGCTTTATGGATGACCAGTGAACCTTTTTTTTGACAATTACAAAAGGGGAGAAGATAAAGGAAGAGAGTGAGTAAGTGAAGGGGAGAAAAGAAGAAGAGAAGAGAAGGAGAAAACATTTACAAACTTTCAGTAGTTTTTTGGTTATGGAAGGTGAAGATATAAAAGTTTAACATACATTTCTTTTGGTTGATTGGTTTGTTTAAATGGTTTGGATGAATGTTTAAAACTTTTGTTTTCATGCTTATGGATGAATGTTGATACTTATATATGTGTCTGTGCATAGCCAATTCTATTTATATCTATATATGTGTTTAGATTTATGGAAATTCACTTAGCACATAATTGTTGTGATGCACAAATTTTACTAAGTTTATATTACAAATCTTTCTCTAAGTGCATATTACCCTGTTGAATGTATGCTTAATTTTATGGATGTATATCTTGTTTAAGGCATATTAATAAGTGGAGAACTTTTATTGAAAAATATTTTTAAATATTTTCTAGAAATGTTGATATGGTTGTAATCATAAAAAAATGGGAGATTGTTAGCCCAAAAGATTTTTCTATTGATTTTGATGATTTTTATAATTTATTTTATAAGAATAAATGATTTTAAAAGAATAATATTTTATATTTTCAAAATAAAAGTGTTAACATACTTTGAACATTTGAGTTGACACTTTTAACCAAAAGAAATGACTTATCTCTCAAAAGAATTAAAACACTTAAGTATTCTTGAAAGAGAATATTTTGTGTTAAACCAAATTGAAAATTAAGTCAAACACTTATAAGATAAAGAATACTTGAAACATATCAAGTGTATCAATGTGAGACCCTACCCATTTTCTTTTTTTGGTATTTTTCGACGCGTGTTTACCGTTTATGTGATAGCATGTTTATATGCATTTTTATGTATGATCAGGTTTAGAAATGCATTGGGGTTGGTTCCCGGGGCCGTTGGGTGTTGTGATGCGAATTTAAAAAAAAAAAGAAGATATTTTCTAGAGAGCCTATAAATATCTGGCGTTAGATATTTTCAAAAGATAGTTTCAAAACTTCTTAACTAAGTTTCCTCTTTTTGCCTCTGTCTTCTCTTTAACTTCTCAGGGGCTCGGGGCTTGATTTTCAACGATCCAACAGCGAATCCTTGCTTTTGGAATCAGGGGTTACGCGTTCATCCGGACAGAATTTTATTTCGGTAAAGTTTAGTTTTGCACGTGGAATGAGACATTGAGTTTTTAGCTCACTGAGATAGGATCCTACATTGTATAACTACTAGAGGGTACTACGTGGATTGAGACGTCGAGTTTTTCGATTTAAACCATTTTGGGTTAATTTTGGTTGGATGGAATCGGGTTTTGAGTGTTGCTTTCAAGGTTTTGGTGTTAATCTTGGGCTTGTGTATGTTCGAAAGTGTTGGATGGGAGTTTTGAGGCTTCGTTTTGGACTCGGGAGGGTTGAAATAGTAGCTCAGAGTCGAGTTCCGTGAGGGGTCAGTCGACTGGACCTGGGAGGTCAGTCGACTAGATCTTGGTTTTGGGGGTTCAGTCGACTGGACCTGGGAGGTCAGTCGACTGAGTTGCTTATGTATTGGGTTTTTGGGTTTCCAGTGTGTGCTCAGTCAACTGGGAATGGGAGGTCAGTTGACTGGGGTCCTGTGTTGGGTGTTTGGTGTTTTTGGTGGTTTTGGTTGGTTGTGTGGTGGCCTCTCAGTCGTTTGGGTTATGGGGCTCGATCCACTGCTCTCCTCTAGTGGGTTTTCAATTGATCGGATTATGGGGTCCTGTCAATTGAAGTCACGGAGAGGGCGTTTGTCATGTCATGCGGGGTGTTAGAGCACGGTAGTGTGTGTGGTAGTTGGTGCATCGTTGGGTGCGGGATGTGTGGGTTCGTTGTTCATTTTAAAGGTGGTTTTTGGTGAGAACCGTTTTGTGGGAGGTTTGGGTATTGGCCTCCGGGTTAGCTTTTGGTTTTTTACATCGTTAGTTGTCCCTATGTGTGGATGAGTTGTTCGAGTGAGCGGATGACGGGTGTGTGGCATGTGATGTCTTGGCGGGTTATGTAGTGTCGTATGTGAAACGTCATATTTTACGTGATTATGTGCATTTAAAACTCTAGTTTTCTTTTACGCATGTTGCAGGACGAATATGAGGTCTTGTCGTATCTAAAACTCTGGTTTTAATAACACGTGTTCGTGTTTGGTTATGTGGACAGATGAAAAAGTGGTCCGATGTGTTGTGGATAGAAAAATGGTCTGTGTACGGAAAAGTGGTTTGATGGTTCTAGTTAATGGGGATGAAAAAGGGGTTCGATATTTGTTAACTCTAGTTAACCTTGCATGTGTGTGTGCGTAGAAATCAGAGGGATCGAAACGTGGTCCTAACGATGCATTTTATGTGTGTGAGTCTGAAGGATGAAAAAGTGATCCTAAAGATGCGTGTGTGTGTAAATTGGAAGGACGAAAAGGTGGTCTTAACGATGCAATTGTGTGCAGGTATTTGAAGGATGGGAAAGTGGTCCTAAAGAGGCACATGTTGTGTGTTGCACGTAGTGCGTTGTGTGGGTTTTGTATGTCGCGTGAGTTGCGTGTGTTGCGTGGGTTGACTTCGGTTAACGGTGTGGTAGTTGGGGCTATGGTTCTTCGGTGAGAGTTCAAAAAAATCCTTGTGATGGGTGTGTACCACTATGTTTCTGTAGAACTATTGCATGTGGCTCGTGAGAGTCGAGGCTGGTAGGAGTCGATCTTTACATGTGAAGCATTGAGGCTCGGGCGAGTCGTAACATATATATTACTTTGCTAGCATGTTTAGCTTATATCGCATGCTTGTCTAGTTTCTACTGAGCTTTGGCTCACGGTGTGGGATTTGAGATGTTTTTCAGGTACCGGTCACGCTGGTTGATCTGGAGGTGCCGGAGGGGCAGAAGATTTGTAATCTTCCTTTTGTTTCTTTTGAACCATGTATGTTTACATGTTAGCGGTGTTGGAACCGTGTGTTGTAAGCCTGAGGGCGATATCTATTTAAATGCATGTATGCTTTAGTTTGTGAGTAAACATCGGGTGGGTGTTTCACTTGACCCGGAGTTTAGGGCGTGACAGTCAACAACTTTGAACAAATGGTTTGACACCCTAAAAGTTTTATAAAATTGCTTTCAGGTACCAAAAATTAGTGTCGACACAAATAAGTTTTGTGTCAACACAAAAGAGCCGAAGCTCTCAAGACTCAAAATGAGTCGACACAAATTGAATTTGTGTCAACACAAAAGTGGCTTCTCACTTTTGGTATCCAAAACTTTGAGTCGACACAAATACAAAATGTGTCGACATAAAAGAACTAAGGCCACCTGCAGATTTTGAGTGTCGACACTTTTGGACTTTAGTGTTGAAGATGAGTTGACACAAAAGTCCCGAGCCTACTTGAAGAAATTTGGTGTCGACACCAAAGTCCAAAAGTGTCGACACAAATTTACCTAGGGTTCCTGCAGAATTTAATGTCGACACCAAAGGTAAGATGAGTCGACACCAAAGGTAAGATGAGTCGACACAAATGGTCTTGTTCCGGATGCTGAAGTTCAAATGAGTCGATACCAGATCTAAAAGTGTTGACACTGTTGTGTTGGTGAGAAAGATTGTAGAATTTGTATCGACACCTCAAAAGAATTGCGTCGACCTAACCACTTGAAGATTCCTGCCCTAAACATTTTGTGTCGATACCAAAGGCTTTAGTGTCAACACCTGTGATGTAGATTTAAATTTGCGGCAGACTTCAACGGTTGGATTTTTGACATTTATTGCTCTCACCTACCTCCAACGGTTATGAATGCAAAAGAGCTTATATAAGAAGTAACTTCTTAGTATTTACTATAACTGAAGACTTACAATCACTGTTCTATTGCTTGAATCAATCTCAATACTCTTAAGCTTTCATTTATTGCCGAAGCTCTAGCTTTTGTTCCTTATCTCTCTTTACCTTCTTATTTATTATAAATCAATTTCTGTAAAGAGAGCGTGTTTCTCACTAATTACTTCATCTATTGTAATTAAGGGTGAGTCACCATTTATCCTTTGAGTGAGTGAGTAAATCTCATCAAAGAAGAGTTCAAAAGAAATTAGAAGAAAACAAAGGATTGTTTTCATAGGATCTTCTTGAATGCTGTGATAGGCTTTTGAATGTGCCCGTAAACATTCGGATAGCTCAAGTGAAATCTTGAAGTTGTAAAGGCTTGGAATGCGCTCGTGAAGCATTCTATATAGTGAAAATACTCAAGGAGAATCTTGAGGAGTGGACGTAGGCTTGGAAAAATTTGAACCACTATAAATCCTTGGTGTCCGGTTCAATCTCTCATCTCTAAGCTCTTTAATATTTGCATTGTTTTAATCATTGATTAATTTTCTATTTATTTGCTATATTCAAAGATTTTCAAAAAGGTTTTAAAAATTATTATTAATTTTTTAAAACCCAATTCACCCCCCCTATTGGGTTGCCTAGAACTAACATATATAATGTTCTAGAATAGGCTAATTGTTAAACATCACTCAATTCTCTATTTTCTTCAATTATTACTCACATTCATCATTCCCAAAGCCTACTTTTGATTTTGAATTCCACATAATTCTATATTTTGCCATTTATTCAATCATCGTTTTGTGTACTACTCAATTGCCCATTCTCTCTCTCTCTCTCTTGCTTTTTTTATTTTTTGTTTTTTTTGTCATATTTTTTTCTTTCCTATTTTTTTTCTTTTTCACAAACTCTTCCACCCTTTTTGATTGTAGACTTTATTTTACTCATATAGCCACTAACCTGTTCACATGTCATTTTTAAATATAATAGAGGAACAAGAAACGACTTATGTCACAACCCGAACCCGGGTCCGTGAGCTAAGCCCAAACAGCTATACATAAATCTTATCCATAGATACTACTCCAAGATATAGGAAAAACATTGTATATCACATGTAAAATTTTTTTCAAAACGATCAAGTCCAAGATTATATTCCCAAGTCTATCACAAGAGTTTGAGATTACATACATTCAACATTAATGGTCACTTTCATTACACTACTTCCATTATCTTATATACAACAAAAATGAAGAAACAGAAAAATCATTGCTCCCATTCTTTGTTCTTTTCAAAAACATCCATAGCTTTAGTATCTTCTCGCTCTTCGGAACCTAAAATGTGTTTAACATATATACATGAGCCGAAACTCATAGGATAAAGATTAACTCATATATAATGCATGATTTGTGAGGTGTGATGAGTGTAACCAAAGAAAAATGCAGATTTTCACCAAATTTTTTCTTTAACACACACACACACTCACACACACCCAGGTTTATCTCCATTTATTCATTTCTTTACCATTCATCAATCCTTCATTTTCATTTCTGATTTTCACAAAACCGTATCACTTTTAATGAACCAATGTCGGGTGCAGTTTATAGAAACCCCTCCCTATTAATCCCAATAGGCTACACGAAGCCATCGGGTAATAGATAGCTCTATAACTCACCACGACACAATACCACATTTTGGGGACTAACCCGTGGGCATGTGGTCCCCATCTTTCGCAAGTTTTTGGTCTTTCACCGCGGAGCCGCTAGCCCAACTTATTCCACATCAATCTGTACGGTTCATTTTAGGTTAATTAGATTCATTTTCACAACCCGGGAGTCCAACCCATAAATGGTTCCTCTCCCACTCATTACCATACTACATCATTATGATTCTCAACCCAAAGTTACCATTACAACTTTCAGTATTCAATTTCTCATTTCCAACTTTCATTATACAATGTCTCATTTTGCAACTTTCGTCACACAATTTCTCATAAATCACAATGTTAGCACATACCCATCACACAAGGTTGATAGCATAGGATCACATCAATTTAAAAGAAATACACCCATCATGTATAGATATACATATATCAATTTGAAACTCACGTTTAGTGTAAAGAAGATTAAATCAATAGGTCCAATACATGCATCCCAACTCAATCTAGATATATCCATAGATGGGCCACAAGCTCAAGGGACTAGGAATTTAGTAAAAAGGGCCAATAATAATGAAAATATATTTTTTCAAAACATTTGGCTAAAAACGGGTGAAAAATGGTTAAAATATTTTGACATACCTTCACTATTTTAATCATAACCTTTTATACAAAATGAATTTTTTTGTGAGAGTAGTCTTGTTGGAAAGAGAACTTCTAGGGCTTCTATTTGAGTACAAGAACGACCCAATTCGGAGCCCGGATGAGGGAGATATGATCGAACAAAGTTGGCCCAGCACAGTCAGTCTGCTCGAGCCCCCAACCCTTTGCCATGTGAGCGCTTGAGCGGATAGGGCTCCGCTCGAGTGTGCTGGCACCCGAGAGAAACCCATATTTGCCCCTGTTTTGAGCTTCAAGCCTCCAAACACACGACCCTTGATCAAACATTCTTCAAATCTTTATTTCTAAACCAAAAACACTATATTCAAGTTTCAAAGCCCCATTTTGATTCCATAAATCATCAATTTCATGGGGAAATCACCTCCCAAAACCTCCACTTTTATGAAAACTAACTCAACCCATACACAAATCTACCAATACATAAATTAAGCATGCAATTGACTCAATTTTTATTCATACATGCAAAATATCAACCCAATCTATGCAAGACATGTGAGATAATCTAAATCCTATCTCGAATTTGCTCAAAAGCTTGAGATTCCTCTAATTTCTCTCCCTCCTAGGGTTTGGATCTTGGGTGTTCTTGCCTCCTTGGTGCTTCATCTCCCACCTCCTTATTTTAAAGCTTGATTTCCATCATTGGTTACTCCCAATCTAGCCCCAAAGCTTCACTTTGAATGATGGAGGGTTAGGGTTTCTTATGGGGTTTGGGTTTCTCTCACTAGGAGAGGAAGGAGAAGAAGAAGATGGGAGGAGGAGATAAGAAACGAGGGTGGTCTTTCTCCCTCTCACGTGGGTTATATATATATATATATATATAAATATATGCCCCAAAAAATTCTCCAATCTTCTAGAACTGTCCAAGAATTTTTCGACAGTCCGCTTGAGCGGACCCCCACTGCTCAAGCGATGACCCCTGAAGCTGAATTCTATGAATTTTTTCCAAAACTCAATTCAAACTTCAAACCTTGTTCACATCTAAATATTTGAATTTCTTCACTAACTTAGCCATATCAAAATCATTCATCACCATGTATCTCCACTTCACTTTCACCGTTAAGTTAGCCGTTAACTAGTAAATTTTCTTTGGTGGCACCCAAGCCCAAATTTAATTCTATCTCCTCACTTAACCAAAAACATAAAATCACAAAATAAACACGTACTAGGCCGTTACAACTTACATGTAAAAGGTTCAAAAGTGGGGACTAGGGACAATTGAATAACAAAAATACAAACATGCTCAAATACAGAAACATGGCCTGAAATCATTTTTCAAGTTTGACATAGTCCTTTGCATAGTCCTTATTTTAGAAAATCCCAAATGAAACTTATAATGATGTTCTCAACTTTTAGCCAAAATGAATGAATAACGAGATTAATCAATGACTAATGCACACAAAAAATAAAATGTCATGCGAATAAATGTAAAAAAATTCCTCAGAAAAGAACGATAGTCTCAAAAGCTCACTAAGGGTTAAGTCTCCACTTTTTTATTTTTCAAGTTGTTCTTACTATCAACATTCATTAGCATGAAATCCAATTAAGCAACTAAGTGTGCAGTGCATAAAAGCTGAGAGTATAAGTCCGTAATTCATTTCTTATAAAAATTTTAGTAACCCAAAAATCACACGCCTTAATTTATCTTGGGTACAAGATTCATAATTTCAAATTAAATTTATCAAAAACACAAATTTTTTAAAACAGAAACTAAATTGATAAAGTAAAATGCCTCCCCCCAACTTGAACTATCTAATGTCCTCATTGGATGAGAACAAACATAGAATGCAAAAATAAAAGAGTATAAGATTTCACTTGACCTGAAAAGTTTGAAAAAAACACTTATCTTGAAAAATGTTAGTGCCAAGCCTCTACAAAAGATATCGAAATAATTAAGTACATAAGAACCAATATGCACAGGATAATGAAAGAAAACACTTTTTTTTAATTTTTAATTTGTTTTTTAACACTTAAAGAAAGCAATGAAAACCTGGGTTCTCTCCTAGAAGGGCTAAGTTTAACGTCTTCAGCCAAACATCAGAAAACAATCGGCCTTTTTCGCTTCTTATAATTAACTAGATAAGGATCATGCAAATAGATTAGCAAGTTAGAATATGTGTCCTTATCCAGGTAAGTCCAAAATTTTAAAACTTTAACATGGGGGACAAGTTTTGATTGAGCATGACACTTATCAGAAATATTTTCATTATTATCAAAAATCGAAAGTGTCTAATTTTGAAATTCATATTGAAAAGGTACAACTATTGGTAACCGTTCCTCAAGTGTCTTTTCATATGATGACATATAAGAAAAAAATTTAGAAGACCTTTGACAAAAACTATTAACATTAAGCTCATATGTCCATTCCAACTCCTAGTAATTTTTCAAATTAATATTTTTTATAGTTGTGATATTTATTTGACTAGGGGACATCGACTTAGAAATTGGGGTTTTTAGATTTTCATTTATTACGTGTCCCAAAGTTGCACAAGTATCACATTCATCTTGAACCTTTTTAATTTCTAGAAGTGGCTCTATTGTATTAATTTTTAAAGCATGAGAATTGATTTCACCAATTTTATCAGAATTTTAAAATTGTGAATTTTTAGGTAAATTGTCAAGATAAGTCCAAAATTCACCGGTGCACATCATTTTCATAAAACAATGCGTTTCAAAATTTAAACTTTCGTGAAAAAAATGAATAAGACGCCACCTTTCATAATTAAGACATGGACAAGATAATACCAAAAATTTTAATCGTTCCCAATATTGTGCAAAAGACTCAGATTCTGTTTGAGTAAAATTCACAATTTATTGTTTAATAATAAGTCTTATATGGTGGAAAAAATTTGTTAAAAAATTGTTTAAGCATCTCTTGCCATGTTCTGATTAATTTCGAAGGCAAAGAATAAAGCCAATACTTAGCCTTGCCTTGTAAAGAATATTGAAAAAAATGAAGCATAACAAATTCCTTAGTAACATTGGAATATTTTCAAGTCGAATAAATCTCCTCAAAATTTTTAATATGCTCACATAGATTTTCTGAATTTAAGCCATAAAAATGAAAAAAACAATAAAGTCACTTATGGGTGCACATTAAAAGTGCCTATATTGTTTGAAAAAATACACAAGATGGAGAATTGATTGGTGTGGGTTGCAAATAATTATCCTATGTCCGCAATGACGAATAATCATGAACTTCAAAACCCTCAAAATAATTTTCAAAGTAGGCCATTGTTTTTGAAGAATAAAAGAAAAAGATCGAAAGAAAGAAAGAAAGAAAGAAAGAAGAAGAAGAAGAAGAAGAAGAAGAAGAAAACAAAAAAAAACTAATACGAGTAATAATAATAATTAGAATAATAAAACGAATAATATAAATAAGAATAACAAGAATAGAAAAAAAAATAAAAAAACTAAAAAAAAAAGAGATAGGGATGGTGGTTGGTTGTGGATAAGGATGGGGGAGTGACAGGGATGAGGATGAAGAAAAATCCTCCAAAATAGAGGTGGAGTACCTAGGTGGGATAGGGTTTCAAGATAAACATGTTTTTTTTGGAAAAATAAATAAATAATACTAATAATAATAATAATAAAAAAAAGATGGTGGGAT
>JAOTRH010043187.1:0-19147 GCA_034768845.1 Heliamphora exappendiculata
GGTCTACTTCTGGATTCTCTATATTTATCGGTGGCAATCTTATCTCTTGGAAAAGCAAGAAGCAGGATGTGGTTTCGCGGTCAAGTGCAGAAGCAGAATACCGAGCCATGGCCTTGTCCACATCTGAGATTTTGTGGCTTCGTCAATTGCTTAGTGAGTTGGGTGATCCCTGCAATGGCCCAACGAAACTTTGGCGTGATAATAAATCTGCAGTGTATATTGCCACGAATCCGGTGTTTCACGAGCGTACTAAACATATCGAGGTGAATTGCCATTTTATTCGGCATGGGTATCAGAATGATGTGATCGTGTTCGGTGCGGTTCGTACTGGAGAGCAGTTGGCAGATATCTTTACTAAGTTTGTCCTAGGTCATCGGGTTCGATACATATGTAACAAGATGGGCATGTTAGATATATATGCACCAGCTTGAGGGGGGTGCTAGCTTTATTATAATTATTATTATTATGATTATCTGGTGTGGTTGAGCACACCATATCTTATTATGTGGTTTCGTTGTTCTATAAATAAACAGTTGCGTACTCTATTGGGGTTAACGCGTTTTCATTAAACTTAATATTATGTAATTAACACTAGTTGGGAGAATAGTTATTTCTCGATGGGAGCGAGGTTCTTATAAGATTCTTAGTTTGGAGCGCGGAAGCAAGGTTCAGAAGTGGATTCATGACTCCAGTAGTAAGAAGATCGTGCAACTAAGGTCTGCATATATGTTATGAGTTGAACTTTTGGTTGCACACATTGCAGTGACAACACAATGTGCAAGTTTCTTGGCATCAATGATGTGCTTGTGTAGTTTCCAAATATAAGAAACTTGATTTTATCATCGTTCAAAGTCAATTTTAAATCCATCATTAGTAGCCTGTGTGCCGTTGTCTGCATGAGGGCTTCTTTATTCTCTAAATTTTTTACTTGTATTTTGAATTAAACTCAGTTTTTAGTCTGCTAAATCTGCTTCCTCTGGTCATGTAGTTGATGTTGCCCTTGTTTAAATGTTATTTAAACAGACTATAATTATCATGTAGATGCTTCAACCAAGTTATATGATTATTTTAATTCTACTAACTAGGACTAGTCTCCTTGTCTCTTTGTCTCAACTTTCGAGGAATCTTTGTTGGTTTACATTTATGTATCTCTTATGAAGTGGCTTTAGCTGCAATAGAAATGAGTTCTGTGGAGGATTGCTGATTGTTCCATGAACTCCTCTATTATGCCTCTTCATAACACTAGAAGGGAAAAAAAGGAGAAAATAAAACAAAAAAAGGAATTAGGAGTTTGGTGAAGACTACTTGATGGGGCTTAGCAATTTAAAATAAAGATTTGGAAGGAGTATAAAGAGAATCTTCAGGTGGCCCAATCATCTCATGTGATTACTAAATCTTTCTTGTTGGGCTTGGCTAAACCTTCTTGCCCCTATAATATCTTTTGATTTGGAAGGATCATAGTTCCCATAATTGGATGTGGTTTGATAATTAGGAAGTTTCAAGGTGTTTTTGATATTCTACTTTTTATGCACAAGTCTAGTAAGTCCTTGTTTGGGGTTTTTGTAGTCCTTTCTTGGTTATTGTGCTGTCTGAGTTAGCTCTTTGCTTGCCACTCCCAAAGGAAGAGGCGCTGGTTTCAAATTCCAATGGGGACATGAGTGTTTGGGTCTTTTGGTTACAACATCACCCATCCACACACGTGTACACAAAAGATCTCCTTTCTTTGCTGTGGGAAAGTTCTGATGCAAATTGATTTTTCTCCTAGCAGACCAGCATTTTGTAGATACAACAGGAGAAGTATGATCACTAGGTATTCTTACATATATCTCTTTTCTATGTTTGAGTGATTATACCAAGAAGAGTTTCGAAAGGATTGCTCTTGCAGCTTTGTATCACTGTAGCTGTAATTCTATAGAAGAGTTCCTCGGTTGCCAGTCCATTAGATCCTTCATAGAACATTATAGTTTTTATAAAGAATACATGTAACTCTTATTTTTGCCCTGATAAAAATATGAAAATTTAACTTCCTGGATGAGTTGATAGAGACTGCTAAAGCCAACATAGATCTTTTTGGGGTTGTTCAGTGCTATGGCATAGGATAATAGAGATCTTCAAAGAATTTCAGTAGTAGCTGTATCATCCTTGTTTATAGAGTTTCAAAATCTAACTTTGTGGTTTTCATGAATACCACATAATTTGAAATAGTCCTTGAGAAACTAATTGTTACATTTTATAATTCTGTTTGATCTGACCATCAACATTAGCATAATTAGATGTTTCTATTGGAGAGTGGGGATATTAATTGTTTCTATTGCATTTTTTACTAGTTAAAGTTCACTCCATACTCCATAAATGTATTCACATAAAGTGGCATGCTAAGTTTGACCAGTTAGATTAATTGATTGAGTCTTTTGTTTGACTTTCACCACATGCAAAAGCTTGTGCCTTTGAACTACTATGGCTTTTGTTTTAATGCAGGACCTCTGGGAAGGTCTCTGTGCAGACAGCCATCAACCATATTGAAGTCATTGTTTTCATTTGATTCACCTATCATGAAGTATTTGGAATACACTCCTCTTGACCGGTAATGGGTCTGTTCAGTCGAAACAAAAGCATATTTATACACTTTCAGTTTGCTCATCAGATTCAATGAGGAATATGTTCCCTCTGACAATTCTCTTTGTCCACTATGAAAATTCAACTTTTAAGGACTTGCGTTGAATGTGTTCACACCCAACTAGTATTTCAAAAAGTTATTCCATTATTTTATCATGTCAAATGCATTCACTCCTGTTTTTAAAAGATAATATTATACCATGAGATTAAGTACGTCTTCTTTTTGAAATGGATAACGATTTTGGGACATCCCAAGATGCAACAGTGGGCAAAAGAATGGGACGAAGGGAGCGTTTTTTTTTTCCCCCTTTTGATTTCTGTTAGTTTAGTTCATTCTGCCTCTGTATGAGTTGTGGTCGTCACGTTTTCCAGTATAAATGATTTCTTAAATCATGTGAATCTTGGAGAGCGCACCATCCAAGGATGCCTTGAAGCTTACTCTTGTAAGAAAACTAGTAGTATGTAATTTCTTTTTTGGGGAGGTTGGGCTAAGGTTTCTATTCTTTATTGGATGTTAAGAATACAGGATTTGTTTTATTTTGTGTTTTGTCTAGGCAAACATACAGGAACTGACAAGAAGTTGTCTCTCAGTTTGGAGCATGAGGTAATTTATATAATTAATACTATTTTATTTATTCAACAAATTCGATTGGTTAATATGAGTTGATTTTCTGTTACGATAAATTGATGAAACAATTGCCAGTCTAATAGCGCCACTTCAGCGGCTGCTATAGCTATAACAAAAATTGAGAAAATAGCTCATTTTAATGGACAATTATCAAAAAAATCAGAAAACGTTACAAAATTTATATTAACTGGATTCAATATAAGTAAGTTCAAGACACATAAGGGCTCAAACCATGTTTTGACTAAATGCCAATGGAAAATAAATAGGCACTCAAAACAAGTATATGTTTGAGCATCATTAACCAACTCTTTATCAATCTCAATTCATTTCAATATGAACAACAATTCAACTGATTCCATTGACTAAAGCATAACAAGTACGGAACAAAGGAAGATATTGAGGTTCAACTGTTCCTGAGTATGTAATAGATTTTGTAAATAGTCCAGCTCTCTTACGATTGAATAATTTTATGTAATTGAGGCTTTATGAATTTTATTTCCTCCCCCACCTCTCCTTCACCTTTCGACATTCCCCCCCCCAAACAGGGAAAAGAATCCTCTTGCTTTTTTGCAAGAATCCTCTTGCTTTTTTGCTGTTTGTATTTTTCTTTGGTTTTTTTTTTTGGGGTAAGTATTTCCGCGGGTGTTTTGTTTCTATCATATGCCATTTTGAAATTTAAATTTGAGGAGCGATGATTTTGCATAGGAATGGATAGTAAACTTGATCTAGCATGTACTTGTTCTCCCACCCCACTCTATTGGGATGGGTTTGTAAGATATTTATCAGTCTGGTAGGATGGAAAGAAGATCATAACCCAAAACAGGTCCTGGCGAGGTCGGGAATAGGGGCTTCCACCCGACCTCAACCTGATTATGAGCTTTATGTAGCTTAAATACCCCTTTCTATTTTGTATCTCAGTATGTGTATGCATATAAATTTGTGTTGTTTGTTCTGTAAATAGCAGATATTGGGGCTTCTTCAATCTGTCTGTTTTTTTCCCTCTCTCTGATGCACAATCATCGCGATTCGTGTAGGCACAACCACTTTCTCCCCAACCACTGGTCGTCTTCCTCCCCTCATCTGTCTCATTTCCATTGTTGATCACATGCGTCTTTCACACCACCAAAGCCAACTGTTGTCTGTGTCTTTTCACCACACCACTGCTGCCAGCTCTCCTTTTTCTGTTGCACTACCTCATTGGCCTTGTCAACAACTTGTCATCTTAGCATAGTCGTTGTACCCAATCAGTTTACGCTGCTTATAGGTCTACAACTTCTCAGTTTATTCTTCATTTTATTTTCCCAAATTTTCAACCCTAATGAGTGCATCATATTTTTTCTTTTCAACCTTATTGACTTCAATTTTTGATTATTCATTTATCTGTGACCTCTGAGATTATTCTCCAACGAGTCAATGCGTCCATTTTTATTTTTGAAATTTTAGTGCACTAGATCCTTGTGCATCTAGGTAGATCTAGGAAAAAAACCTACCCCTTCCTACTTGTGCAGCATTTTTACCAAAGCATCCTGCACCCCTACCATTGTGAAAATCTTTGAAGTATAATAGGAAAAGATCCATGTAAGAAACTTGCTTGATGCCTATCCTCCACTTGCAGCTTTGAACAATCCAACATATGATGACCAATTGCTGATGCTGGACATGTTGTAAATTTCTTCACATTTGTGATCGGTTAATTAATATGCTGATGTGTGTCATCAGTGTTTTTACCAAACCATCCTGCACCCCTACCATTATGAAAATTATTGAAGTTTAGTAGGAAAAGATCCATGTAAGAAACTTGCTTGATGCCTATCCTCCACTTGCAGCTTTGAACAATCCAACATATGATGACCAATTGCCGATGCTGGACATGTTGTAAATTTCTTCACACTTGTGATCCGTTAAGTAATATGCTGATGTGTGTCATCTGTGATAGAGATGGAAAAGAAGAAATGAAGAGAAGAAATAATATTAGAGAAGAAATTATATTAGAGAAGAAAGACAACATAAAGAGAAGATTTGGAGGGAGATGAAAAGGGAGAGGAACCGAGAGAGAGAAAAAGAGGAGAGAGAGCAAGCAAAGGTCGTTCACATATTCAATTTTTATTCATTCTCTTAAACCCTATATAAAACTTAAAACAAGCCCCAAGATACCATACCTAAAGACTTCAAAACATCTGAAATTAAGAAAATACAACAATAATTTTCTAACAAGAATCCTAATCAAATTATAATTTTTTTTTGTTGATAAGTATGATATCATTAGAACCGCCAATAGTTGCAACCAGTTACAGATGAAGTATATAAGGGCAAAGAGCAAAGACAAACTATAACGAGGCCCCATACAGCTGGAATGTCAAATCCCTCAATAACTCTATAATCCAAGAAAAGTCTCCATGAAGCCAAAAAAGAAAAGGTTGAAAGCACCGCTCCTCTCAATGCAGGGATGGATCATTTAACATACTCAAAAGATCTACAATTCCTCTCTCCAAATACACCACAAAATGTAGAGGCATGACATTTCAAGACATTCTCTTATTCCTCCTCAGCATCCACTGTACCGGCAGTCCAAAAGCTTCTTCATCAAACTAGTCATCACCCTAATCAAATTATAGGAATCGTGCGCAACTAGATTGCATCAAAGATTAACTAGTGTATTACATTTTCAATGTAGGACAAAAGGGTCACAATTCAAGCATAAATAATATGGAACTCCCATCTATCGCATAGTAGATTCATGTAATATGGTGATCATTTATTCTTCATTTCACGCTTAGACATAAGTGAGGGGTTTCTGGCACTATTAAAGAATATATATATATATATATATATATATATATATATATATATATGGGATGTTTACATGTGATGTTATATCAACCAAGGATCAATTCTTTTTATTGTAATGTGGTGTACCTGTAATGTTAGCTTGGAAACAAAATGTTTTGTAATCACAAGGTAAATGACATGAGGATTCAAAAATATATGGAACTGAATGGAATCAAAAGCTAAGATTTGTATCAATGTTTATACATTGTTAATAGTTAAAAAAGTAAATATGTTGAGGTCTACACATCTCTTTACATGAAGGATATAGCTGACAGTTTGGAAGTAAACTTAATGTGAATGAAGAATTGTTAAATTACTAGCTAAGAAAGAGAATTAAGGGCTTGTTTGTATTGTTGGACTAGAGGCCGAATTGGCCGGATTAGAAACATGTGGGCCCATGCTTCAGATTTTGTTTTGTGAGATCATTTATCCCACGCTTGTTTCGTGGGTTGGAGTGGCGGGGTCCACAATTTTGGATTGTTAATACTGAATTCGTGGGTATTAATAATGTTAGGAGATAGAGAATAATGGGAAGCTGTACACTAATAGGTAGGCAAACATTCTTATTTATAATAAAATTAGAGAACACTATTACAACCATACACTCACACACACCGAATAATAATTATATAATATTAATAATAATAAACTACTAACACCCCCCTCAAGCTGGAGTATATATATCTTTCAAGTCCAGCTTGTTAAATAAATAGGAGACACGCGAACTCAGTAAAAATTTAGTGAAAATATCAGCCACTTGTTTCACGGTAGGAACAGTTCCAAATGTAACAACTCATTTATGATATTTCTCACGGATAAAGTGGCAGTCAACCTCAATGTGCTTCGTTCTCTCATGAAACACTGGATTTGTGGCAATATAAATAGCAGAGGTATTATCAACTTAGAGTCTGGCAGAGCTTTCAAGGGGAAAGTGTAATTCTGTCAAAATCAGTTGAAACCACATAATCTCAGCAGTTGCCAATGCCATAGCCTGGTATTCGGCCTCAGCACTAGACCGGAATACCACATTCTGCTTCTTGCTCTTTCATGAAATCAAATTCCCACCAATAAATACAGAGTAACCAGAGATGGATCGCTTGTCAAATGTACATCCTGCCCAATCAGTATCAGGGTACCATTCTATTCTCATATGACCATGATCAGAAAATTGGATTCCCTTGCCTGGATTTTTGTGTAGGTACCGAAGAATACGTAACACCGCTTGTCAATGGGGAACACAGGAATCAGACAAAAACTGACTTATTACACTTACCGGATAAGCAATGTCTGGATGAGTAATGTTAGTAAGATAATTAAGTTGTCCCACTGTACGTCGATATTGTTCAGGATCTGAGAGAACCGCTCCTTTCGGCTCTAGCTTGGCATTAGACTCCATAGGTGAGTCCACTCTTTTAGCATTCATATATCTTGCTCGCTCCAGAATGTCAAGAACATACTTCCGCTGAGAGGTGAACACACATTTCGTATTCCTGATTACTTCAATACCCAGGAAGTATTGAAGTTCACTAAGATCTTTCATCTGAAACTTAGTGCTCAGAAATGATTTAAGAGCAGCAATCCCGTCACTGTCACTTCCGGTATTAATAATGTCATCCACATAGACAATTAGTAATATGCAACCTGCTGAGGTATGGCGAAAGAAGACAGTATGATTATTTGTTGACTGCTGAAAGCTAAATTCTTGGACAACTGAGCTAAAACGGTCAAACCAGGCCATGGGAGACTGCTTCAGACCATATAATGAATGCTGTAGACGACAGACATGGTTAGACTCCCCATGAGCAACAAAGCCAGGCGGTTGCTACATATAAACCTCTTCCTCCAGATCACCATGCAAAAATGTATTTTTCACATCCAGTTGATACAAAGGCCATTGATGAGAAGCAGCCAGAGATAAGAATAGACGAACGGAGGCCTTTTTCGCAACAGGAGAGAAGGTATCAAAGTAGTCAAGGCCATAAGTTTGAGCATAGCCCTTAGTTACCAAACGGGCTTTCAACCTCTCAAGAGTGTCATCAGAATGAAGTTTGACAACATACACCCACTTACACCCGATAACTCTTCCTAGGAGGATGTCTCACCA
This sequence comes from Heliamphora exappendiculata, assembly GCA_034768845.1. Classification (NCBI taxonomy): domain Eukaryota; kingdom Viridiplantae; phylum Streptophyta; class Magnoliopsida; order Ericales; family Sarraceniaceae; genus Heliamphora; species Heliamphora exappendiculata. The sequence goes on from JAOTRH010043187.1 coordinate 8,178, forward strand.
GGTCCCATGCATGATTAGCCTTAAAAGCATTCATCTACTCAATCATAGATTGACACCAACCACGATGAAAAAGGGCATCGAAAACAGAATAAGGCAAAGAATGCTAATCAAGGGTTGTAATACCCTGCTGGACAGTAACAGCCAAACCACGATATGATGTAGTATACAAGGGATGATTCCGACAACTACGATAAGAGTTGCGTAAAGCAATAGGGAGATCACTTACCTGATCAGAGGCTGGATCCAGCAGAGAGGAGACTGACTCTGGTAGAGGAGAGGTGGTGGGGCCGGGAGAAGATGATTCTGAGGATGAGGATGTCACAGGTGTCTCTGGGATAGCCGGAGAAGTCGTCTTATAAATATCAACCTAGGACCAGGGGACTGGAGACGGGGCCACTAGAAAATCGGTGGATGAGGGCTGCAGCAGAATCTAATCTGAATCATTTGTACCAGTGGAGACCGGGGGAGTCGTTGATGCATAAAATGAAGCAGACTCAACAAACACTACATCTCGGGAGACTAGAAATCGTTGCAATTTCGGACTGTAACACCGATATCATTTTTGTGTCTTAGGATAGTCCATGAAAGCACACTTTAGGGCGCGAGCATCTAACTTGGTCACATTCGGCCTCGGATCGCGCACATAGCACATACACCCAAAAATCTTTAGTGGTAATGAAAAAAGAATCTGCTGAGAAAGTAAAACTGACAAGGGTGTAGCACCATAGAGGATAGAGGACGGTAGTCGATTAATAAGATAGCATGCTGTCAATAAAGCTTCACACCAGAACACTTTGGGAACCTTCATTTAGAATATCAGGGCACGTGCAGTTTTCAATACATGCCTATTCTTCCTCTCAACCATGCCATTCTGTTGTGGGGTGTCTGAACATGATGTCTGGTGAATAATTCAATGGGTATGCAAGTATGTACCCAACACGCCACCAATGTATTTACCCCAATTGTCACTGTGGAGAATCTGAATAGTCTTTCCAAACCGAGTTTGGACTTCTTGACAAAAAGTAGTGAAGACAGTTGGTAATTTAGAACGCTTCTCCATAAGATACAGACAAGTAATTCGAGAATAGTCATCAACAAACGTGACAAAATACCGAAAGCCAAATAAAGATGTGACAAGACACGGACCCCATACATTTGAATGAACTAAAGAAAAAGGAATCATGGTCCTATTATTATTCCTTGACACATATGGCACACGCAAGTGCTTAGCAAAACGACATGACTCACATTCTAACTGTGTAGCTTGACTGAAACTGGGACATAATTTCTTTAGGCTCGGCAAAGAAGCATGGTTCAATCGACAATGTATATCCAAAAGCTGAGATGATTGTTCGGAGCATGCAACATATGAAATCTCATATATCACATACAGGCCACTCACCGCCCGTCCTCTACTGATAGTACTCCTTGAAGCTAGATACTGAAAAACACAATGATTAGGAAAGAATGTTATTGAGCACTGCAAATCTTTTGTAATACGACTCACCGATAACAGATTAAAAGGATTAGCAGGGGTATGTAAAACATCAGAGAGGATAAGAGATGGAGATAAAGCAGCTACTCCATGTCCTTTCACCTCTAAGGTTCCTCCATTGATAACAAGAACTCCACTATGTTCAGGGGTCAATTGATAAGACGAAAAAGTACCTGTAGAGTGGGTCATATGTACAGATGCACCCGAGTCTATCACCCATGATCTGGGAGTAGCCATACATGCAGTTGGATTACCTGCAATTGTAGCTGAGGGAGTATCGGCTGTGTTCTCAATCCTCATCTCAATAAACTGATCATACTCCTCCTAAGTCATATCGATAGTCCTCTTCTCAGAAGAGGAATGAGCATCATAATCGGCCACTGCATTGGCCGCAGAAGAAGTAGGACGCCTATGTAGCTTTCAGCACGAGCTTTGTAAATGTCCCTGTTCTCCACAGTAATAGCAGGATCTGGTGTCACCTCGACCTCGACCTCTGCCTCATCCTCTATCACGACTTTTACCTCGTCTTCCATCACCACGACCTCAATCACGACCTCTGTCGCGAACACCACCTCAACCTCCGCCCCGAAATGCACCTAGGGTTGTGTGATCTCTCTGGTCAACAGTAGTAATACGAGGCCCGTTTGTACTAATTGCTTTGTTTATTCTCCTAAAAACCTCAGACAAAGAGGGAATATCAGACCCAGCCAAGATTTGTGAACGTGCTGAGTCAAGTTGCTGGTTCACCCTAGCTAAGAAACATACAACCAAAAACTGCATTCTCTACTCTCTGAAAACCTCGTACTGATTGGTGAAGGGGACCAAACGATCATACTCATCTGCCAATATTTTGAACTCTGTGAATTAGTCTGTGAAAGGCCGTTCTCCATGCTGTATCCTGAAGATACTCCGCATCACGTCATATAATCTGGACAAGTCGTTAGTCGACGCAAATCTCCTCAAGTATGATCCACACCTCTCGCACAGTGGTGGCATTGGCCACCAACACCCCAATGGAAGACTCCATTGAATTCAACATCCTGCTCAGTAGTCTTGCGTTATCCCTCTTCCACCTCCTGTATTCATCAGATCCCATCGTAGGAGGATCGTTGAACAAATGATTTTCCTTTTCCATACCTTCAATTTTTAGCAATACTTTATTCTTTCATAACACATATGTTTGTAGTCCAGTCAATCTCGAATCCACTAACTGTGTGGATGACGAAAACACATATGTGAGTTCTTGTCTGTCAGTACTCATTTGAGGGTCACTAATCATTCTTTCAGTACTCATTGGAAAGTCACCCACTTTTGTCGAACTCTCCGTCGACATTACAATCTATCAATATTCAAGAATCGCAGGCAACCACTCTAACAACAAAATAGAATGCAGCCACAACCATAAACAACCATAAATGGACTACTAAACATACCTTCAAACTATCTCCATAGACTCCACCACTCTGTGACAATCCCATAGACTCTCAAACCAGCGGCTAGGGTTCGCCTCAGAATTATTGGTACTCACAGGATCAATGTAGATAACCACGGCAGCCCCTAGAGCCTCAAAACAGCGGCTAGGGCTCCCCCAGGGGCTGTCAGCACCTCCGGCAGGAAGAGACTGTCTGAGAGAAAGCGAGAGACTGGCTGTAAAAAGGAGAAGGGAGTGTCTGTTGGCAACTACGTAGACTGGCTGCAGCTAGGGTTTCATCAGTGGTTGTCGGCAACTGCAGGAAGAGGAAAGAAAGCCTGTTGACACTTCAGGGAAGGAAAAACAGGCTGTCAGCACTCCAGGGAAGGAGAAGGAAGGCTGTGGCACTGTAGGGAAGGAGAAGAACAGGTTGGCGGATGAATGGTGGCTGTTTAGGGTTAGGGTTAGGGTTTCATAGAGGAGAAAATAATGGTGACTCTGATACCATGTTAGGAGACAGAGAATAATAGAAACCTGTACACTAATGGATAGGCAAACATTCTTATTTATAATAAAATTAGATAACACTATTACAACCATACACCCACACACACCGGATAATAATTATATAATACTAATAATAATAAACTACTAACAAATAATACCACCACCTCCTGGAATTATTGGTACTTGGCCTTCGAATTATCGTCCCTTTTTATCCAACAATTAAAAATAACTCTACCAACTTTATCACATACTTTATCCAATTATAACCAAACATGAACAAAAAATATCGGAGTATGCATAATCCTATCCATTATCCCATAGTATTAAAAAAACGTGGGGCCTACGGACTTCTAATAAGTAATTTAATTATTTGTGAATAAAAAAACTAGGAGTTTTTGTTTGTATTTCTTTTCACTATATAGAATACGGAAAAAAGATTTGCTTATGTGATATGTTATTTATACTTCTTACTAGGACTTCTAATATATAATTGAGTTTGTAACATATAATTGTAAAGTTAATATTACTTCATCTATGAGATATAAAAATATATATTTACTTGCTATGCTTGCCATCATGCCATGTTGTCTGATGTTGGTGCTTCATTCTGTGTAGCTTTTTGTTAAGAACTGTGCAAATTAATATTTCCCTTTGTGCCTCTATATCAATTAGGTTATTGCTTTTTACATTAATGCATTTCTACACTTTGGATCCTGTGCTTTTTTGTCTTTATCATTGTCATTTAGTGTTTTTTGTTTTATGAAATCCGCTTCTCATTATTTATAACGTTAATAGCTATAAAATTTGTTTGTTTCCGTCTAATCATTTTTCTTTCTTTCTTTTTTTTTTAAAATTTTTTTTTTTTCATTTCCATCATTTAATTTTTGATGGTTCATACAAAATTTTCAATCCAGATTCTAGATTATCTTGGAAAGTCTTCAGACACTGACTCCTCGTCACCAGTTGAATATTTGTGTAGCAGATCAAGGTGGTCAATATAACCTAGATTGGTCTACAAAGACTAGGTTCCCTTCTATGTTTCTCTAACTCTTTCATCATGTCGGTTTCAGCCGAAAGACGTTAATGTACCTGATTCTTACTCTATATCACATGTATCCGGATTATGACTTCAGGTAACTCTGTATCTTGAGTTTTACAAAATACAGCCCTTATTACAAGTAGGTGATAAGGAGGGTTATGGGTAATGCCACTGTCAGCTTTCAGGGCGGCATGGCAACCCACTATGTAATCCTCTCTAACCTCATTGGGAGTGTTGTCAAAAGGTTGACGGACAGTTCGGAGAACTGTTGCTCTTGGAGGAGCTGAGAGTTCAAGTCTCTCCATTTCCCAAAACTAGGTCTTCAGTTGGCTAGTGTCTTATTAAACCTGAATTGCTAATACGTTACATGCTATTGACATATCCATATTAATTCTAGATAGTTTTCTTATGCCGCATATTGCCACTATCTTTGCTGTTTACCAGTGCAGTGAAATCTCACCAGTTTTTCACTGAGGAAAGCTGGGACAGTTTTAAGCAGATTTTTTATTCCTACATGTTTGAAGCATCAAAGGTATTGCCGTCTCTTTGCTTTGATATACATTTATGATATTTACTGGTTCTGCTGACCCTGGTGAGGTACAGAGCTATGTTCTTTGCAATAGTGCACTGTGGTGTCTTTCCTGCCAATTTGTAGACATGCATGCATAACTCTGCAACTTCCCCCTATTGTGTTTATTCTATCTTTCTCTGTGGAGAGAAAGAGAAGGGGGTGGGGGGGTATTGCTCATCTTCCAAAATTTCTTCCCGTCAGCAATTTTGAAGCATCGTGGTATTATAGTTTTGGCCTTAAGAGGACTATTTTCTCTTCCTATAATTTTTTCTTTGTATTCTTATATGTACAATTTTCTGTAATCTTTTTCCTGGTTCTTTCTACACATACGTTCCAACCCTCACCCTTCTTTTCTACCTACAAATGGTAATTTTCTTGTTACTTGTTTTCTAACTGGTTATTTTATAAATTGCTGAAAAGTGATGGTGGAGCATATAATTCATATGGATTTATTAGTGATAAAATGCAGAATCTAATGGTGCTTATTGTATTTGAGTTTTTACGTATTTATGGTCAGCTTGTATTTGCCCAGTACCTCTGAATCCTTTTTTTGGGGTTTCTTAACAATTTTTTGTTGTAGGAATGGGTCGAGGCAAATGAGGGCAGTCCACTACTTGACACCTTGTACAAGGCTCTAGATGAGGTGAGCTTACATGAAAAAGAAAAGAAAAAGGGATCGATGCTAGGTGTAGCAGGTGCAAATCATTGATATATATAGAGTTGCAGGTTGTGAAGGTAGCAGAATGTGAAATTTACAGTTACAGCCCAGACTCTGATGCAGACCCATTCCTAGAGAGAGGAGCAATGTAAGGTTTACAATATTCTATATCTCAGATTGCAATTCATGTAACTGCAGATGGATGGACAAATTAGTAGGCGTGGGGAGCCTGGTTTTTTATGGGTCTTGACATCACCTGATCCATTTCAGAGGCACTACAATTTTTAATGTTTCTTTTGCGTGCGTGAGACTTAGTCTATGGAGCGGACGATTAGGCCATTAGGCCGAGCCGGTTTTGGATATTTATATTCTCTCATGACCCGGTTTTGGGTATTATTTATATTTGCCATTTCTAGTTAGGGTCTTGTGCCCACTTTTGTATTGCATTTTTTCGTAGTGAAATCATTTCAACACTGTTGATGTAGCTCTGGTTTTGGACCGTGTGATTGCATTATTCTTTACGTTTATTTTTTTTTTCGTTTTCTGCAATAATACGGATAAGTTTACTTTTTTCAGATGGTCGTTCACTTTCTTCTTCTACAATAGAAAGCTCAAGCGCGTTGTGAGCTTCCGTTTCAGCTGTTTGAGGTGAGATTTCTCTTTGTTTCAATGCGTATTCTCCCCTTTGTTAAATATCTGTGCTGTGATTTTATTTTGTTTGACTAATTGCTCTCCGTGGCAGCAATTTGGCGGCCGAGGGTTTTCTTACGGATGGATTATGTAACGACGGAGGAGATGGGGAAATATTTGATGACATGGACATGTGAGTCTCGACGCTGTTTATATGATGCTTCATATCATTGGGAGCCCTCTCGGTCAGCTGTAGTTGTATGTAACTAAGGATTGCTTTGGAAAGCCTGTATATATGTGATCGCAATGCGGGTAGTTAGGAAAGGATGGTCGCAAATGCTTGTTGCTTCCTGACCTGTCATGCTTGTTCATGGTAATGTATAATAGATACCATTCATGCTTGGGAATAAATTTAGGGAAAACTTGAGAAAAATACTGTCGATCCCGTCTTTTTTTTCTTCAGTTTTCTTTTATCTGTAGTTTTTATTTTGTGAAGAACAATGTTGCTGCTTTTCTTACCTGTAAAGATCTGCTGCTACTTTTGTTTCAGTTTCCCATGAATTGGTCAGTTAGATTGTGTTCTTTGTGTGGTGGTTGGTCATGGGGATTCATTTGAACTTGTTAGTTTTGCCTTGTATGAACTTGGAATTGAGAATTGTGCTGAACCCTAGTTTTGGGGGTCAACTGCCAGTTTAAGCATAAACTGGACCAAACAGTTCAAATAATTTTATCTTTGACACATCAGCATAGATTAAAACCAACAGCTCAAATTCTCCCACGCATATGCAGACCCAATAAAGACTTAAAACGATGTAGCTTAACGTTGAACCAAAACGTCCTCTTTCTCAGACTTAACATAAAAAACACATTCTCAGATGTCTAACCCCCAAAACTCTTTTCATTAGGCCATCTTGAATGGCGATGTTAAAAAGTGTGTATTATATGACAAAAGAATATAAAAAGTGAATCTTAATTTTGTGTTATGTTGCTAAATTAGTAATATATGTGTGCTCTAATAGTGTAGTTAGTAAGGTGTTAATTTTTGTGGCAGAAAACTAAAAAATGTATTTTTATTTTTAATTAAAAAATTTATTATTTGATCAAAAAATAAAAATGTGTTTGGGTAACTTTTAAATGTACTTATTTTTTTGATTGGTACACTTAATGTACAAGTTTATATGTATTATGTACAAATAAACAATGCATATAATAAATATATTTAGTAAGAAAAATAAAAGTAGCGGTTGAGTTGCTACTGTGCTCGTCACAGTTAATAACCCAAGTAGTAAAATAAAAATCTGACTAGGTTTAAAACGAAAATTAGTTACACGGTACAAATGCAAAAAGTTATTAACTGTTTAAAACTCTGAACTATTTTACTTGTTAAAATGACCATTGGAGATGGCGCTTACTAGTTGTTTTACAGGTTTGAAAACTTTTTGGGTTAATCGTAAGATTTTCTTATGATTAAGGTTTGATTTATTTTAACGTAAAATATTTTATAATAAAAAATGATTTTTTTTGTTTATTTTTTAATATTTTTTTTGATATATAAATTTTTTAAAATCAAAATATGCTATTATTTTAATTAATATATCACAACAACCATTGTCCCATTTCGACCATCACCACCACAGCTACCGTCTCTCCTCACCACCATCCACGGCACCACGAACATCATATTCCAATGCAAACATTATTTTTATTCTTTTAATATAAAATATTTTATAAAAAAATAAGTAATGCCAGGGTTTTAAGAATATGATCAAAAAATTAACTGTGATGTTCGCTACCTTATCTCTATTGCCCTATTGTTTTATTGTTACACGTTTAAATAATTTTAAATTCATACACTTTAGGAATTTTATCACACATATCATATAATTAATTATACAAATTCACAATTAAAAAATTACATATATTTATAAATCAACAATCATACAAATTTGTGCTCAATTTCATACCAAGCAATTCTGCCAATTTAAGATTTTATCATAAGAATTCATAATAAAAAATTACATAATTCATAATTCACAACTTTTTATTTAAAATTTTAAATATTTTTTTCTTTTACCGACAAACATTCATAATTCCAATTACGGAACTCAAAGTGCATATCATATTCCTCAAAAATTTAATAGTTCTAATCGGTTGTTTAGTTTAGGAATACTAAACTTTCCGTAAAAAAATATTTTATATTATTTTTATCAAACCAAATAATAAAATATAAATACAATATTTTATCAAGAAATATTTTACAATGAAACGAAAAGATTTTAAATCAAGAATTTTATGCACTGTTTGGTCCAATTTATGTTCAAATTGGAGACAAACCAAACCCTTCTTGTTAATCGTTTTTGCCAGCCGTTAAATGAGAGTTGATTATAATTTCTAATGATAGGTGAAAGTGAAATAGGGAGACTCACTTTACTAGAACTGAACATCTTTCTACTCATAGATGGCTGTGAGGGTGGATGGGTAATTTGACTTTTTAACTTTTTGATTTTTTACTAAAAATGTCAAAATGTTATGATTATCTATTTGATAAAAAAGAAAATAAATTAAAAAATAAAAAATTTAAATCAAAATATAAATTTTTATCACTTTTAAAATATAATAATACTATTTATTTATAACTTATTACTTCACTACCAACTACATATAATTATTAATATCATATATATATATATATATGGTAAAATTATTCACTTTAAATAAAAAGTAAAAAAATTAATTTTTTACCCAAACAATTAACTTTTAAAAAGCTAACTTAATAATTAAATTACCAAATAATCTACTTTAAATTACATTTAACTTTTAGATTAAAAATACAAAAAATAAAAAAACTAGCTTTTAACTAGTGATCAATCAAAGCTTTAAGTGTTAAAATATTTTATAATTATAGTAGTAAGCTAAACAAATTAAACTAAATTAAACTTTTATTACAATCAATTAAGATTGATTATATGAAATTTTTTACGTTAATTTACGTTGTTAAGGGTCCTATATTCAATTAATTATTGTAGTATTAGTTTTAAATATTTTTAAATTATAGATATTTGTCTCTTTATGTTTTTTTAAACAAAATTTAATTTTCGTCCCTTTTAAAGATCATAATATTCACTCGCCTTTGAATTAAAATCCTATATTCATCTATATGAGAGAATTGCAAAGATTGAACTTTTTTTCTTACTTTTCTTTTTTCTTTTTTTAATAAAAAAACGGACGAAATAAATTAACAGAAAAGAATTCCGATCTCCATTAATAGCTGATTACAGGTGTTGATATTAGCATGCACATTTGGTTAAAGCAAAATTATAAAATTATATATATTACGATATTATTTTTATCATATTTAATTAAAGGAAAATAACGTATGAAATAAGAGTTAAAAAATTATTTTAATAATTTAATAAAAAATATATAATTTGAAAAAGAAATAAGATTTCTTGGGAAATGAGATTTTTAATCCTATGAATCTCTCACTATTAGTCCCTATATTGATAACTAATAGTTCAATCCAGTGATTTAAATACAGGACAAACAATTCATAGAATGTTTCTGAAAATATAGATTGAACATATTTTTTTAATTCAATTCTCTCTCTTAATCAATCAAAACAAACATGTCCCCAATTGATACATATATATACTTAGATTTGTGGGACTCTTTCAATTCTCTCCCAAAACAAGTATATTACTTGTACTTACAGTTCTTTTATGCATGTTGAAATATTAAATTTAGATTAATTAGAATATTAGATTGATTAGATTAATGTTATTTTGATTTAATTTTATTCTATTATATCTTCTTATTGTTTATTCCTATTTGCTTATAAATAGGCCATATATTGTACAGTTTCAATAGACAGAAAATATATAATTATTTTTTCTTCTCAATTTTTTCATGGTATCAGAACTACATTCTTGTAGCCTGTAATATTTTTCCGGCGTTGTCGCGGTAATGTGGCACCACCGGCCACATCACTGCGACATCACCGCAACGACGCAGGTGTCGTCACTTCTGCCATTGCTGCCTGAAGCTCCGCTGCCAAGTCTGAAACCCTCGCGTCACGCCACCACCAAACGCACACCAGCGCTGCAGCCCACAACGCCGTCTCCGCCCCCAGCCCACAGTGCTGTCGCCCTCGATGCCCTTGTTTGATTTTGCAAAAAAGCCAGTTTTAAGTCATACTGTTTGATTTCTTAAAAAAGTTAATTAAATTTTTTTATCTCTTAATTCAAAAAAAAAAAAACTTATACACATCCTAAATACCATAGCTTTTTTTGAATTAAAATTACTATAATACCTCAATTTAAAAAGTTAACCCTCACAAAAATAAAAAAAATAGTACCAATATTTCAAACACTATAACTTAAAAGTAAAAAGCAAGAGTATATTATACATTCTAATAGAAAATAAAAAAGCAAAAAATTTACTATAAAAAATTATTTCAAACACTTTAATTTTTTATTTTCCTAAAAAAACTTAATATCTTAAAATTCAAATTTTTTAGACTTCCAAACAAGCCTTAAGTATTTTGAGAAATAAAATAACAAAAAAGTAATATTTTGGAAAATCTATGCGATAGGCTGTGTACTAATTATATATTTATTTTTCATTAGTTTAGTTTATACAAAGTAATAAAAAAAAATCATG
>JAOTRH010043208.1:0-19997 GCA_034768845.1 Heliamphora exappendiculata
ATTTGCATTATTCTCTACTTAAAATACATGACAAATGAAATGTAAAATTACAAATATAAAAAATAACGTTTACATATACAATAAATAATTAAAAAAATCAGTTTGAGCCTAATAATTCTTCAGGCGTTTCGGAGGTGATAGATTTGATATCTGCTCCGAGTCTTTCATTCTCATTCATTTCTTGATACCTCTTTAATGCATAAAATGTGTCTCGTGTAATCATCAATACTTGGACTATCTCGGGAGTGAGTCTGAATCTGGTCTCGTTGAGTACCCGTCGACCTGCACTGAAAGTTGACTCCGAAGTAACTGTAGATACAGGAATAAAAAGTATATCGCGAGCTATCGCGGCCAATACTGGATACGATACTTCGTGCAGTTTTCAATAATCTAAAATATCAAAATTATCTTTATCTAAATTTTTTATGTCATCAAAATAACGTTGAAGTTCTGTGATAGAACTCCTATGAATCTCAAAAAGTCTCCTATTTTTTACTATAGACCAATCGTCGTTATGACTTCGAGATGAAATCCTAACTGCAGGTTGTGTTGATTGTAGTATTATATGCGTTTTATATTCATCATATAAATACTTAAGTATTTTATTTTTTAGGTCAAGTTGGTTTGCATAACCATAAATATTTTTAAAAAAATATTTTAACCAATATTTTTACTCCAAGGATCTAGTATGTAAGTTATTCCAAAAATATGTATTATTTCATTATAATATTTATCAAATTTATCTTTCATACTAAATATCATTTGATAATAATTTAGATTGATTAAATATTCGTCAAATCTTGCGGTAATTTGGTTTAATTACAGTAAAACTAATGGAGTAATAGGTGTGTAAATAAATAATAATAATTTTGTTATTTGATCAAAAAATTTATAAAATTTATATATATATATATACATTTAAATTATTCCAATCACGAGACATTGGTGAGAAAATTTAGTTTCTACATTCATTTCAAAAAATAAATTAATTTTTTTATTTTATTACTAGTTGTAACATATTATATATCGAGTTCCACCTACTTTCTATATAATGTTATAATTTTTTACATTTTATATTTTCTTCCTGACATATTTTTTTATACATATCAACTCTTCTAATACTACTATTTATACATCTTATTACTAGCATAACTCTTTCAAGAGACTCATTATAATAATTAAGTCATTCTTTCACAATTAAATTTAAAATATGTACGGAACAACGAATATGAAATAAAGAACCAGATAATGGAATCTGTAAATTACGTTTTAAATAATTAACACATTCATTATTATAAAAAGTATTACATAAAGTAATAACAAATATTTTTGATATAATGCCACACGTAACTAGTTCTTCCCTAATAACTATACCTAAAGAATGATCGGTATAGAAAAATTTTATAGTTTTAAATAAAATTTTTTTTTTACATAAATTTCAATTATTATCTATAAAATGAGCTGTAATACATTGAAATTCTTGAGTATTTCTAGTAGAGTCCATAAATCAGAAATTAAACAAATTTTTTCTTTTAAATTTATAAATAAATCCATTAACTCGGTTTTAATTTCATCAAATCTACTTAAAACTCTATTTCTTGTAGTATTTCTAGAAAAATGTTGAAATTACAGAACAAATTCGGTTTGTATCATTTCTTCAAATACCGGTTGTTCACTCATTAAATATGATTGTTCTTATTTTATTATATAATCAACAACAGAATTTTATGTGCGGGTTTGTTTTCATGAAAAATTAATGGTATTATCAGTTTCACTACTACCTATTTGCATTTGTGAAGCGAGATTAAGATGTGAATTTTTACGGCGATTATCAGAATGTCTACGTAAGTGGCTAGTGCCACTCGATGTGTGATTCGAAAGTAGTTTATTATAAATTTTACATTTTACTTTAACAGTAACGGTGCTATTATTATTTTTTTCAAACAAATTTTTAAAAAATTTCTACCAAGTTAAAATTTTTTTGCTAGATGAATCTACAGATGCAAATGCAAATGCATGTGCAGATATTGATGAAGCAGTGGGTGCCTAGCAGCACGATTTTGATCCTCAAATATTTCTTTGAGGTTCATCATCATGTCATACGCACTAGGTATAGACTGATGCTGATGCTGCTAAACATTTGACATTGAAGCCAAAATGTAACAGCGAACCATCTAATCAGTTTTTTGCCACTTTTGATGGGTCTGAATTTTCTTTTCGATAGCCCCCTCATCAGGTACTGTTGGACATATCTCAGTTAATACAATGTCCAAGTTTCATTTTCAGTCAACATAATTTGGTTCCGTATGTTTGTTTTCTTTGAAAATGAAAGCGAGTGGGTTGAAAGTCATTTTAATCTTGAGAATCATTTAATTAAAATACCGTTAATTATGATGAGTAAAACATTAAATTTATTTTAATTTGATTTTTTCTACCATTTTCAAATTAAATTCGTCAGCAACTTGGTAACCTGATAATAGCATGCCTCGATGGGAGGACGTCTACTATCCTTCATAAGACCAGATAGGCTAATTCCTTTTAATTTTAATATATAGGCAACTGATCATGCCAAGTAAAATTAAATGACTGACATAGTTTCGGTCCAGTATATAATAGCAGTGACTCAGATGAAGAGAATACTATTATATACAGTTACATGTTAACCATCATCTAATCTCAAATTAATCGCTTCGCAATAAACCCTTTAGATGGAGAAGTGATTTACACTAATAATTATCTAGAATTATTCCTGAAAAAGGTTTGTATTGGCGATACCGTAATTAATTTGTCAGTTGAGGAGGAAGGCTTTACTGCCGACACGTAGAATTTAATTGCATTGCCTACAAACTGGTGATGGAAATCGCAGGATTTATCTGTGAATAAATTCTCTTAGAATTTAACTTGCATTGCCTCCCACTTAGATTTTTAAAAATATTTTTGAGAGTTATAAAAATATATTTAATTAAAATAAATTTATTAATTTTGAAAGCCACACGATCTGAAAGAATTAAATATCTTTCCGTGCACACGATTCTAAATATTCCGGTTTATCAAACCATCTTTTCGTGTTTAAATGCGCAACAAATAAAATTTATTAAGTATACAGTTTTTTCTTTAACTTTTTAGCTAAGGTAGTGATTAAAGGTATTTGTTTATTTTATTTATCGTCCCACATTTTTTAAAAAACAATAATTTATTTTGATTAAACATATTTTTATTTAATTAATTCAAAATACAGAATTAATTCTCATATTTTTCCAATATATCCGATAAAAAAAGTATCTTTAAACGTGATATTTTGTAAAAAAAATAAAATATCTAAAAAAAATTTATTTAATTAAAATTAATTAATTAAAAAATTTTTTAATTTTTTTATTACAAAATATTTTAATTAAAATTGAGTATATGAATTAATTAAATTAGCAGGATAAATAAAATTAATATTTTTCATTTACGCAGTTAATAAAAAATATAAATGTAAGATAAATATATCCCAATTTTATGATCTATTTAAAACTCTAAAGAGTTTGAGTCTTCTATTTTCAAGATAAACTACCGTGATTTAATTTGTATCAATTTTTTATATTTTGATTGCATCACGATTTTTTGATACGTAGTGATATACAAATACAACTCATCGATCAATTTATATCAAGTCAAAACAGTTTCGAACCAGCACCACCGCCGGCCGCTGGCCACCGCACACGCATCGCGTCGCCTGCGCCCTCACCAAATCCAAATCCACTGCACCGAAGCAGCTTTTGGAAAACACTGGCGCTGCTGCTGTTTGGTTCTGTACGTTGTGTTGGGAACCGCTGCTTTTTGGAAAACAGTGCTGTGTGCTTGGGAAAAAATATACTCGAAACAGTGTTGGAAATCTCTGAAGTGTTTGGCGCAACAGTGTTTTAGGGTTTTGCACCGCTTCCTGTTTGCCTTCAAAGCCAAACATAGTCTGTTGTGTTTGGAAAACATCTTCAAAGTTGTTGCAGTTTGCTGTGGTTCCAGGAAACAATTTCTTTCAAAGTTGGCTGTTTGCTTCTTTGGGAAAACCACCGAAATAGTATTGGAAACCGCCGACTATTTTCGTGATTGGAAACCGCTGCTTGCTTTGGAAATTAATTACGCCGAAGCCTTTTTCCATTCAAAACAGCACC
Organism: Heliamphora exappendiculata; assembly: GCA_034768845.1. Taxonomy (NCBI): domain Eukaryota; kingdom Viridiplantae; phylum Streptophyta; class Magnoliopsida; order Ericales; family Sarraceniaceae; genus Heliamphora; species Heliamphora exappendiculata. The sequence goes on from JAOTRH010043208.1 coordinate 4,155, forward strand.
GCTTGTTTTATTCTTGTTTCTTTTTTTTTCAATTAGATAAAATAAAAAAATACAAGAATTAGGAATGAAAAAAAAATTTATTGTTCATTCAAAACATTCAATCAAACATGAAAATAAAAGATGATCATAAAATTAAAATTTAGAACATCTGCAAAACAAAGTAAGCAACAGTTTTAAAATTACCCGACCCCGATAATCGTAAATAGAAAACAAAATAGCTCTGATACCAATTTGTTGGAGGTAAAATTGCCAAAATCATTGTTTTTACAAATGATTTTCGATAAAAAATTAACTGGATGGGCAAACGCCGAAACGGGCTCCAGATAAAACTTTTTACGTCGAACGGTCAAAATAAAATTCGTGCAATCAAAGTTAATTTAGAAGAATACCATTTGTCGATCGATTCTTTAACTACGATTTGATTCTGAGTTGAAACTCCTGTCAGATCTTCTACTGTATTTCCATACGTGATTCTCGAACATAGTGTGAGGCACGAACTATCGAGAACTCGTACTGGCAGAACTCAAATACATTTAATCTTTAAAAACAAGTTATAATTATAAACTGGTTCAGCCTACCCGCATATATATAGGCTACAGTAAAGATCTGATGAGTAATTATGAGTAAGACTTCTATTTGAACACCGACACCTACCAGCGATTTTTGCAATTATGAAAATACAGTAACGGTTTCTGTAATTTTCATTAAATACTGAATTACAGTTCACACCACTAAAAAAACTATAATTGCACTCTGACCCATAATCTCAAGATCATATAACATTGAGCTCATATTATTAAATAGTTACCATTTCTCCCCTCATTAAGATTCTTGATACCCACCAATTAAATTCAATTACTGAAAATTTAATTTAATCGGTATTTTTATAATTCTTAAACCCTTTCGCTTAACTTTTTTGATCGCCGGATAATCAAATTCACCAGCAAGGTTTGGCCCGGTTAAAACTTATAAGCTTTCTTAAGGAGGTAAAGTCAATCCCGATCATTCGGGACGTAGGTTTCATCAATAATTAACATTCACTATATAAATAATACCACTATTTAACTCATCGGGAATATAGACCCATATAAGATCGCACTCTCTAATGAATCAAAATAATGAATATTAAATATACGCAAATTAAAAATTATTTTCGAATTAAGAGGATAAACACTATTTATAATAACATTGGGATGTGAATTAATTTATATAGTCAGTATAAAATTAATTACTCCAAATGTCCCGTTCAATACACACAAAGTGCACTAGCACAGAGAGTCGAAACAATAGACGATACTATTATCTGTTCCCCGTAACCAAGACAGGCTTACTAAAATTCTGTACTACAGCAGTACCGATGGTATGTCCATTTCTATCTAAACTATGAATATAAAACTTATATTCTGTAAGAACTTAATATTTAATCTTCTGTGTGTTAGCCGTACTCTATACACCAGATTAAATACTATACAGAATATCGGATATCCATGCATAATATTTAAAAAAATAATACACATATATTGCTCATAAAGATTTTTATAAAATAAAAAATTAATTTTATTAAATTAAAATTTAATACTAAAAATATGATTTTTAGTATACCAACCTTAACAAATATATGCTCCGATTTTTAACCACAGTTTCGAATTTTCAACTGTCGGCTTTAATACAATTTGTTGGGATTTAAACACTAAATCCACACTAATACCTGAACGCGAACGGAAGCAAAAAATTATGCACCCACCAAAGAAAAATCACATAAAAATTTACGTGGTTCGGCACAATTTGCCTACGTTCACGGGTGCAAAAGATAGTCCACTATAATTGTAGAATATGCAAACTCGAGATCAAAAATACCCCAAAACCCGACACCCATAACTCGAACCCTGAAACAAAACTCCTTTTTTTCACTTAAAGGTTATTCATGTGCCCTCGATATTTTTTCATCTCTCCCTACATCTTTACTCCATTTGATTTACTCTCCACACAAATAAATAGAATTATAAAACTCTATTTATAGGCAAACCCTAAACTCTAACTCATACAATTAAGTATTTATACATATTAGACTTTTTGTCGATTTATAATTGCCTAATTCAGTCCAAATACATGTAAATAAAATACTAATTATATGAATTCGTAGAGCAAGAAATACACTCAACAATTTTGGTATCCAAGGTAGGTAGAACATCGAGACAGAGTTAGAATGTTGAAAAATAGATCAAAATAGTTTCTGAACCTAGGCTATAATCCACACAAGTACTATTTCATTCCTCACGCCATTGTGTTCAGAAATTCGCTAAAATGCAAGCAAAAATAGAAAAGATGAAAAAAGCATTGCATGCTATGGGAAACAGACGATGAATCAGAAAATCACATGTTTATTGGAGGGGTAAAGTATTCATTTAGGATTTATTATAAGGCAAATGGTACAAGGTGCCGCTGAGGCACAAGTTTAGAGCATAAGTTTAGAGTTTTTTAAATATTTTAATTATACTTTTTGTTACCGATTTAAATATTTATTAATAATAATTTGTGATTACCCATAAACACAACTAATAAATTTAAATATAATTTAAAAAATAATAATAAAAAATAATGATTTATAAGTATCCATAAACATAACTAATAAATTTAAATATGTTCATTACATCTAAATTTATGCCCCAAAAACACATGTTAACGACCCTTATTATAATAGAAAAAAGTACTCTCATTAACTTAGGGAATATATTTTTGTAACTGCCTCTAGATACTTTCAGTGCGCATCGTGAAATGACACCCGATAGCAATTGAGACAATTGGATGAATCTAAATCTGCTGTCCAGTTTGCAACAAGTTACACAATTGCATTCACAGCCCATTCCTTAACCAGTTCTTCAATTTGAGGTATGTGTAAGATTTTGACTTTTTATTATTTATTTTAAAATTTTTAAATATCAACGTAAATAAAATATCTTCACGTCACTTCATAAAATTATTGGTAAATACTTGAAATGCTTATAGGTATTTCAAATGTACTTCTACTTGCTAATTAATCTAAATTTTTATTCTGTTTGTCGAGTTAGAAACAAAATTGTACATATAAAGTTTTAATTAATTGTTTATATTTACTGCTTTTTTATTGGTGTAACTTTAAGTATTTATATTCATGTTTGTTATTTAATTATTTATTGTAAATATTGTTTCTATTTTAATTTTAATCACAATAAAAAAAAAAGGATAATGAATTGCGAAATTGTGCAAGTTGGTCTTAATACTATGGTACCTATAACTTCTTTTATTTTAATTAATATTTTTTGTTTAATACATATTGCGAATTTATATTATTTTATTATCAAATTTCAGATTGATCAGATATGCACATTCTTGTACTAGTGACTTCGCACGGAACGTCTTTAAAAATATTTTCTTATGATGCATTAAAAAATTTTTTTTATGGCTTTTGGATAAATGTAATTATGATGCATTAAAATTTTTTTTTATGACTTTTGGATAAATGTACCATAATTCATAGATCCTTTATTTTGGCACACTATGAATGTTTGGAGATGCTTTAATTTTTGAAAAAATTAAGTTGTCCAGCTTGGTAAAAAATTAAAAAGTTAAAAAATTAAATCAAAATATAAACTCTTAAAATATTTTACTGAAACTCTTATCACTTTTAAAATACAATAATAGTCCTCATTCATTAACTTATTACTACTAGTACCAACTACATATAATTGTTAATATTAAATATATAAAAATATAAAATTATCCGCATAAAATAAAAAGTAAAAAAATTAGTTTTTCACCGAAACAATCAATTTAAAAAAACTGGCTTAAAAACTAAATTACCTAACAATCTATTTTAAATTTAATTTAATTTTTTAATTAAAAAATAAATAAAAAAAAATTAACTGTTAAACTAGTTACCAATCCAGGCCAAAAGACATTTTCATAAAATGATAATAATTCTCACACCTTTCTTTTGATCAAATTCACTCAATTCTTTTGTCTTTTAGCATCTAAAATCATAAAATTATCTTTTAATGTAATATATATTTTTTAAAAATAAAATATTTTTATAAATTCACATACAAAAATGGAGTGTATAAATTATTTTCCTAAAAATGTTCGTCTTAGCTCTCGTTTGGTAAACCGTCTTAGTCAATTTTTTAAATTTTTTGACTTAAAGCCAAAAAAAGTAAAAAAAGTCTCATTTTTCAATCATTAACTTTTATCCTATTAATTTTTTAGCTTTTTTGATAATAATTTTTAATTTTACTTTTCTACATATAAAATTAAACAAATTTCAACCCAACAATCATACTTTAATTTGGTCAATTCTTTATGTGACTTTTTTGGATGTTTTTTAACTTCTTTTTTTTTGAACTATTTTGCTAATCAAATAAATTTTTAATTTTTTAATTTAAAATAATTTAAAATTAAAAAATCAACTTAAAATCAAATTTACAAACTAACACTTAATAACCATGCTTACAAGATTTTGACATAACCAAAAAAAAAAAAAAAAGTGTGACCGGCCCTTGCCGGTCACCTGTACAAATCGCTGACGGTCTCTCACCTTATATATAACCTTCACTCCCTCGTCCTTTTCTCTTCTAACCCCAACCAAGAAAGGATGGCTCGAACAACAACGGCGCACGCCGCCGGCTCGCCGAGGCAACTCCCCGTCGGCTTGTTGGACTCCGTGACGTCTTTTTGGGCTCTGTGCGCCAAGCAAGCGACTCGAGTCTCCAGAAAGCTCCGAGTCGAGTCGATGTCGGCCAGCTCCAGAATCGCGTCAAGGTCGCCTCTCACTCGGCCGAAGCGGCTTCTGGCGACGATAAGCAATAAGGCGATTCACTTCAGGCACCGGAAGCGATCCACCGCCGCGGATCGGGATTTCGAGATCGACGCCGGGAAAGACTTCGGCGACGGCGGGCTGTGGCAGAGGACGATCCTGATGGGGGATAAGTGCCAGCCGTTGGATTTCTCGGGAGTAATTTATTACGATAGCAAGGGGAATCAGTTACCGGAGTTGCCGCCGAGATCGCCGCGCGCTAGTCCGCTGCCGAGCTACGTTTTCTCGGCGGCGAGGCGGGAGGAGTAGTTCTACACTCACCGGTCGGACTTCTTATTGGTTATGGGCAAAATTTTCATGCTATGTTGTTTCAATATAATAAAAATAGTTAAATTCTGGAAACATTTTAGCATAGTTTATAATGTAATTTTTGTCCATATTAAAAACTTTTTATTTATTTTTATTTTTTTAATACGCCTCAATGAAATAGATACATTCCAAAAAACTAAAAAATTTTGAACATTTTTTTTTGATTAAATACAAATATAAGTAAATAAATTATTATCTCAACCAAAGGCTCTACATGTTTTTTTTTTAATTAGAAAAGATCAGCAGGCATACTTAGACATATTACTAATTTAAAAAGTTAATTAAATAGGAAATACTTTCTCGAAATAAGGGAGAAAATTATTTATGCACAAGGAAATAAATTTTCGTACAAAGTAATTATTTAATATTCTCGGAACACTATATAAGATTATCTGCATAGTATTTTTATTTAATTATATAATAAAAATTATTTTAAAAAAAACAATAAAGATTCACTTTTGTTAAGCTTATTAGTAAGTAATTAATTATGACTCGTCCTTAAAGATACTTTAAACACAATTCAAATAATTTAAACTAAATTTAGTGAATAAATTTAGATACTAGAAGTAATTTTAATATTTAATTCATCAATTAAATTTAAGTAAAAATAAAATATATATAACTATAATATTTTTTTGATATATATAGGAAATGTGTTTTTTATTTTTTATGCATACAATAATATTAATAAGAGAGGCATAAGATAATATTAATAAGAGAGGCATAAGAGTGACGACTTGAGAGGAGCTAAACGAGGGAGGAGGGGGGAGTTTGGAGAGTTTCCACCTTTAAATTCCATAGAGAAAATAATAGTACTTAAATTAAAAAATAAAATTATATTAAAATTTACTAACTTATTATATAAATATTACTATGTTTATTAAGAGTATTTAATAATTTTTTTATTATGAATAAAACTAAATCTCTATGCAATTGAGGAAAAACACAAAAAAATGAGGAAAAACACAAAATTCCATGCAAGAAACTCAGTCAGTATGTTTGAAATCTTAGAATTTGAACCATTTTTTTCTCTAAAATTTTCTAAGTTCCTTTGAGAACTCTTGAAAAATCGCAATAACAAACCATGGAGAGTACTTCAAGGGGTTGGTACAGTAGTTAAAGACTTAAAATTTAAGAGTTTATTTTTTTTTTAAATATTAAGTTTAAAATTTTTTAAGTATTATTAATTTTTTAGAATAAATGCATACGAGATTTTGTCTCGATTTTAATTGGAATTCTTACAAGTAAACGGTTGAATTAATTTTCTAAAAAATTAATTAAAATGTGCATAAATCGACCTTTTTTGAAGTAGTTAAAAGAGTTAATGGGAATCCTCATCTTCTCCTATGATACTAAATCACAGTTTTATGATTGGTTAAGAAAATAAAATTATTTATACATGTTCAATTTTTATGTCTAACCAAATAAATGAATTTTGTACCTATTGCTATTCATTTTTAACACATCTGAAAAGAAACAAAATTTAATTTAATTTAATCTGTTTCATTATCTTTGTTCAAACCCATTTCTATTTAATTAATTAATGCATTAGAGGAGTAAGGTTGTCTCTCCATTTATCCCAAACTACAAAATAACAAATTGAAAATGACTTATTCTTGCTCCCAAGCGATAACTTTTACCATATTATAATATAAGGCATACAAAAGATATCTCATCTCCCTGTAATTGTATAAAAAAGGCAAAAGACACTGACATTTCCTTAGGTTTGCAGTAAACACACAACACAAGTACTTATACGTTTTAAAAATTTATAACGTTTTTTAAAAAAAATTATTGTATACATTGATTATTGTTAATATTTTAATGTGGTACAAATAAAAGTTAGAGGGATGTAATTGGAATAAAACTAATATTTTAGTATTTTTTATTATTGATATCAATCTCAATTAACCATTGACTGACCGGTAACTAATGAAATATATGAATTTATAGGAGACTAGAAACTTCAAGGAGAAAATCATAATTTTTTAAACCACATGAGTGCTAACTTATGTATTAATTACAAATCTCAAAAAAAAAATCTTTGTATCTATACTATTATAATACAACAATACTATAAACTCAAAAAATATTCTCAAAACTTACACAGAATTTAAAATTAATGGTTTAATTTTGTTTGCAGTATGGCTCACATAAGATACAATTAAATTTGAACCAATCATTTTAAATTTGAGATAATTTTTTGGATCCCTTTTCGGGAATTTTAGAATTACCAATTATAATAAAACAACACCTAAGTTGGTGAAGCCTCTATGACATTTTGTCTTATTTACATAAAAATTTTAGTTTTTTTTTGTTATTTTTCATCTTTTGTATTTTCTTTTAAAACGGTAAAAATTTTATAAAAAAAACTAAAATATAAAATTTTAATTATTCTCAATTCATGACCCACGCAACTCGTTGGCACAACTACTAGTTATATATATATATATATATATATATATATAAACTCTCAAATTACAATTAAACCCACATTAGCACTATCTTCTTGATATGGAATATGTCTAATTACCATCAGGCCAGTTGACCTACTTTGCACTAACCAATAAAAATATGTAAAGTCATTGTCCATGTGGTGCAAGAATTGGTGATGTCCATTCTTGAATTGTTCAACTTTATACCAATAATGTGAGAGAAGATCTTTGGACATTTTTGGTGGAGAACCAAACTTCTCCAGTCAAAATCAAAGTGATGAGAAAACCATGTTCATTGGCCCCATAAAAAGCCTCAAATAAATAAATAAATAATTAAATAAATAAATATATATATATATATATTAGAAGTAGGTCCATGCTATGCATGAATTATTACAAAAAAAAAATTGAAATTCAAAATCTTTTTTCGTAAATTTTAAATGCCATAAATGACTTTAGAATGATGCATGTTTTTAGTTTTATTCTTTTGAATTTCAGAGTTGAATACTTTTGACAAATTAGATTCAATGATCAATAATAACATTAAAATATCTATTTTTAATTAATCTTATGTTTATGCATATTATTTTATATGTAAAAAAACTCAAAGTACTATATGAATAATTAATTTTTTATTTGTTGAAAATTACCTTATAATTTTACTCTACCCCATTTATTTATTTATTTATTAAATTGCGTCCTTGAGTTTGTAGGACTTGATCTTTTTTTTAAGGGAAAAAACTTAACTATCTAACCAATAGTTGTTAGGTTATGAGTATTAAGGACTTTATAAAATTATATAAAAATCTTATGCATACATGGTAGTGTTTTCTAATTAAATTTAATGAAAGACCCATAATCTAAATACATTTAAAAGATTACTATAGGTGTAAAGAATCAATAATTTTATAATTTTGTATATTATCAATATTTAATTGCATTTAAAAATGTTACTTTATTAATTAAAGATCCAATCACAAAGTGACATATGTATTATTAAATTTTCTAAATTCGAATTTATGAAGAAAAAAAAAAAGTTAAGACTTTCAACTTTAAAGTGTATTTTAATAATATATAGTATAGCTTAGTATTTCTCAATTTTAGACAAATTAATAGATTTGCATTGAAAAATAAACACATAATTATTCTTAACATTTAGAAATTGAGATTGTATGACAAATTAACCATATTATTTATGAAATTAGTGTGTTATTTCCAAATTAATGGATATTTTACAAAAAGAAAAGATGGATATTTCTTATCAAATAATCTATAATTTTTTATTTATGATTGTAGCCGAATATACTTGAATCATTTTTTTTTATTGCCAAAAGAAAATTTTACTCTGTCATAATCTAAGGAAAAAAGAACAGGAATCATCGACGATCGCCCACTATGAAACTTTAACATGCAACCTTCGTGACAGAAAGTTAAGAAGATCTCATTAGACTTAAAAACCTTAGTATATACTTCCATCATTTAATGCAAATTAGTGAGACATTTCCAAATATAGCTTAACGTACATCCTTTCTTTTAAGGCAGCTTAGGGAATTTCAAATTAGTGGATCTCTAGCAATGTTTTAAATTTAAAGATAAGATTTAGAGATAGCAATGTTTTAAGTTTAAAGATAAGATTTAGAGATGATTCATAAAAGAAAAAATTTAAACCAAAATATTAAAAAGATAAAAAAAAAAAGTAAAATTAGCCAAACATGGAGGGAGGTTCGTTGAAACCAAATTTCCATCATGGCCTCGTTTGGCAACGAAGCTTTAAGTCAGGTTTTTTACTTAAAGTTACTTTAAGCTTAAAAAATCAAAAGTTTATTTGGGAGAGATATAAGGTGACTTTAAACCAAAAACTTAAGGTGGCTTTATGTCAAAAGGTAACAAATTTTGCTTAAAATTGCTATAATTGTTTAGAATTTATTTATAAATAATTTTATATTCAATATATACCTTGTTTAATAGATTTTGGCAAATACATTTTAAAAAAATAATTATTACAAAAAATAGATTTATATAATAATGTTTGAGTTTTTTTTTGAATTTAATTGGTTTTAATTTATGAATTCAATTAGCAATTGAATTAGCCATTCAATTGCCAATTGAATTTAGACCATCCAATTGGATTCAATACCAGAATTTGATTGACAATTGAATTGGTCATTTAATTACCAATTCAATTCTGGTGTAATCCTTCATGAAGAAAATTTCTATATTAAGGCTCCTATAGTATTTTGCATATATACACAGACAAGAAGTAAGTGGGGAAAGAATATAGGGAGAGGAGAAAGAGAGAGAAATTATATTACAATTGTCTGTTGTGAGATAGAGAAAAACGGACAAAGTACGTTTGAGTAGTCGATCTTTGGTGGCGTTCCAACGTTAGGGTCAACCGTTTTATCCTTAAAGAGTGACGCCAGTAGAAAACTTATAACACCATCGGTAGGCGGTGAATCATTTTTAAGAAAGCTGCGTTTGCAGGATTTGGTTTGTATATTCGGTTCATGTTATTTTCTGTAATTTCGTTTTCTATAAATTATGTTTATTGTAATTTTTGAAAGTTAATAAAAATATATTTTCTGTATCACCGAGTATGTATCTTGTGACGCTATATTTCTCCCAACAAATAAAAGTAATGATATTTTTAAAAATATATAAAAAATATTATGTAAAAGGTAAAAAGGCTAAAAACCCTTAAATTAAAAAATGTGATTTTTTAACTTTTTAAATTTTAAGCAAAAAAAAACTAATTTTAAATTGACCTAAAGCCAATTAGCAAACGAGGCCCATATGTGATTATAATGAGTTCCGCATGTGTTTGCAATCAAAAAGGGTGAGGAAGGAATACTTCCTTGTAGAGGTGTGTAACAATACGTTTTCCTCGCCTTAATTCATCAATTTATTAAGGGTCTGTTTGACTACTTAAATTTTTGGCTTTTTTGCTCAAAACTTAAAAAGTCAACATGGCCCATTTGCAAAAAAAATTAAGAAGTTAAAAATTCAAATCAAAAGCACCAATTTTTAAAATATTTAATTCAAACTTCTATTATTTTAAAAATATAGTAATATTTCTCATTTATAATTGATTTACTAATTTTTTACCCAAATAACTAACTTTAAAAAAAATTAACTTAAAAATTAATTTACCAAATAAATTATTTTGAACTAAATTTAGATTTTTAACTAAAAATGCCAAAAAAATAGAAAAGCTACCTCTAACCTAGTTGCCAATGAGAGCCTAATTCACGCGGTTTATGAAATATAGGGTGCCTGTTGTTATGGGTTTGAACCAAACTCTCGGTATCTTTGTTGCATTTGTCTACAGTTCGAACAGTCTGTTCTCATATCGGAATTTTCTTCGCACCTTCAACACGTGTTGTGTTTTTTAAATATTTAAATATATATTTTTATGATCGAATTCGTTTACTATTTAAAGCTCATCGAAATTATTATTCATGTAAAAAATATAATTAATTTGATATCGTAGCTATGTAATTAGATTAGTTTTATTTTCAAATAAATGAATGATAAATTTAATTTTTAAAAAATAACTAAACAAATGATTTCTCATTATATAGCTATAGCTATGTAATTAGATTACATTTACTTACAAATAAATAAATGCTACATGTAATTTAGAAAAATAGTTAAACAATTTTTTTTGATAGCATACTTACATATATTAAATCAAATTATATTTTTTTTCATGAATAATAAACTCGACGAACTCTATATACTAAACGAATCTAATTATAAAAATACATCCGAGAATCACACCTATCATGAGCACAATAACATATTATCTCTCAAAGGGCACATTACGCACTATTGGGCCCAGTTTATATGGTAATATGACCCGCTATCAGTTCAATTCAAACTCTTTTAAAGTATATAAAAGTCACGGTGTTTTTATAAATAATGAAACACAATTATATATATATTTGGTTGAATGTGCTAAAATTTATAAAAAATAAATTAAAGTATTTAATAATATTAATTTATATCGTTATGTAGTGTGCACGTTTTTTCTCGATAAATGTATTATAAATGTTATTGCTACATGGCCGGCCCAGACCAATAAAAGGTTCTAAGTAGATATTTAAAAATAAATTTTATATATTTTTATATTTATAAATTTTAAAAATTTATTATAAAAATTTAATATGATACAATTGTCATTCTGATTTATATTTTACCAATATCTAAATTACAACTAAAATAATACCAAACAAAATAAAAAATTATAATATCACAATAAAATAAATAAGATGAGCTAATAATAGCAAATAATCACTTACATACTATTCTTCTAATATTTTTTACTCCAAAGTTACTAATTAATATTTAAAAATTAAACTCAAATCACGTAACAATCATAGAAGATGAAGATTGAAGAGTGCTTATTTGGCCGTTTGGTTGAATTGTTTTGGAAGAGGTGCGAGAGAGTCAAATGAGTTTTAGTAGATTTAGGACAAATTTGATAAAGATGTGTTTGGGTTTGTTTTTTTTAAAAAAAAAAAAAAATTGGTCTTTTTAATTTAATATGTATTGTTTTGGATTTGTATTTGAGTTTTTTTTGAATTGACCTCTTATTTTTAATTAAAATCTAACTTTTTAATATTATACAAAATATAATAAAAGGTATTATATATTTTGGGGTCCCATTTTTTTAGTAAAAATTGGAAACCCAAAGCGGTTGCTTTGTTCTCCAAAGAACATGGCTGTCCTGTATTGTTAGGATTGTTATTATTATTATTATTATTATTGTTGTTGTAGCGGTTGCTTTGTTCTCCAAAGAACATGGCTGTCCTGTATTGTTAGGATTGTTATTATTATTATTATTATTATTATTATTATTATTATTATTATTATTATTGTTGTTGTTGTTGTTGTTTTTAATTGACTTTTCATTTAATAATGTATTAAATATATATTTTGATAATCAACAAATTAAGGATAAAAAAAATCTTTTATACGCTAAAAATTAATAAATTAAAGGAAAATTTTTACTCGAAACCAAATTCAATTCAGTCCAACGAACTCATATATGGTTCCTTGTAGGTTCTGATCACTTTTGACCAATTCAAACTAATTCAACATTCAAAGTCATGATGAGTATATTCTACCGAGAATGACCAAAGCCCACCTTCTCTAACACCCTTATCATCTGTTGTGAGCTTTGACTCAAAAGACACTGATAATGGTCTGCTACTGAAATTAATTATATAAAAAATAATTAAAAAAACTTGTAATGGAGTTGGTAAGTGTTTAAAAAGATGTTAATTTATAGCTAATATTAATTATTTATAAAAAGTAATTATAATTTGTCAGTGAGTATTTAATAAATATGCTAGTTTTTTTGCTGAAATTAATTATTTATAAAAAATAAAACTAAGTATAACACGAAATTTGTTAAAATTATAGTTGTTTATATGGTGTGAATGTTTTTAAAAAAATAATAACTTATTACAATATAAACTATGATTAGAAGCAACGCCAGACACCACTGAAGTGTATGTCATAGCTTAAGTTATGATTTTCAGCTTGTAGCAGCAAAGAAGTTTTAAAAAATATAAACAAGTATATTTATAGTTTTTTATTTATAATTTTTTATTCAAAATCAACAAATTAAATTCAAAAATCTATTATTTAATTTATAAATTTATAATTTTAATAAATATTTATAACTTTTACTTAAAATTATATTCACTTCTTTTTAACTATAATTTATAAATTTATAATTTCAACTATAACAGATATCTCGGTCGCCAAGCTATGTACCCTAATAGCATAATTGGCCTACACTTATGTTTGGAATTAGGAACTTGCAAAGAGATTTATCAATTAAAGAGGGAATATCTGAAATCAACTAAATGAATTTAATTTGTTCACTTTATATTATAACGACTTATCATTTATTGGCTCACAGTATTGGGTAGCATGTGAAAATGAACTTATCAACTTGGTCCAAAATTGTAATTTTAAATTATGAGCTTGCGCAAATTTACAGTGCTCCAACAGAATCTTTTGATGGGAAGGAAGTCAGCAAGAATTGATGACAACACATATAGATTATATAACAAAAAATTAAGAACTAAGTGGCGGCGCAACTCAGTGGCCAGAGTTGCTATTTTGCCGGGTTTGAACCATAGGATTTCCATTCTCTCTTCCTCACTTAATTAACTATCCAAAAAAAAAATGAAAACTTGATAAAAATTTTAGATCGGCAAAATAAGAATTATACTTTCAAGATCTCTCTAATTTTATCTATTCTCAACATTCGAACAAAAAATCATTAGATTGATGCACACGAACAGGTAACCGACTGCACCTCAAATCTTATGCTGTATTCCCGTATGCCTAAGGGTTGCAAAATTTGTGACCTAAACCCTAACTCGGCTGCACCTTCTTTTTGTTTCTCACGAGAATACAAAAAAAATCCTAACCGCTAAGAAGTTTAACTGCATATAAATAAGTTATGACAGAGACCTGAAGAATAAATAAGATTCGAACTCTTTATGCAATTAAAAAAATTTAATTTAATCCGAATTAAGTTTCTAATTCCATAAATTACAATTCGTATTACTAAAAATTATAATTGCACTCTCGATCTTATCTCAAAAAAAACTCGAGCTTTATGTTATTAAATGCTTTATTTCTCCACGTTAAGATTATAGATACTCATCGATTAAATTAAATTACTGATAATTTTATTTAATCGACCACTTATAATTTTCTTAATATTTTTTACTTAACTTATTTAATATATCGGATACTAAATCCATCTTGTAGGGTTTGACATATATAATCAAAATTTATAAGTTTTCTTAATAAGGTATTATCAATTCCTTTATCGGGATATAGTTAATAATTAATATTCACCGTATACACACTGCCGTTATTCAATTCACTGCGTTTATTAACTTATAAAAAATTTATTTAACTCTTTTATTAATGAAAATAATGAACACTAAATATATGTGCCTATTAATTACTTTAGGAATAAGAGCATAAATACTTATAATAACCATAATGTATTAATTATTTAATCTAATTAGTATAAGAAATAATTATCCCATCACAGTCATGTTCAATGCGCACAAAGTATACTAGCGCAGTGAGTCTATTCATCGTAATCAAGGCATACTTATTAAAAACCGTGCTATAGTTCTACAGATGGTATGTCTAGTTCTATCTAAAACTATCTAAAACTGTAAACAAAAAGTTTTTATTTTACAAAAATTAATAATTTAATATTTTATGTGTAAGCTGAATTCTACACACGAGATCATCTACTGTATAGAATAAAAGTCACGCATGCATAATATTAAATAAATAATATAGTACAAATATTGTTCATACAAATTTTATTAATGAATAAACTAAATACCAAAATTCATTATACAAATATATTACTTTTAATATATATTCCTAACAACTCTATCTCATTATCTCACCAACTATTTTTGCATTTTAGAATTTTGGCCAATTAAATTTAACTAGCCAAGGCTAGTCAAATTCTTTTTACAAATAAAAATGTCACATCACAAATAACGTATTGATATGCATATATTTATAATTTAGTAAAAAATTTAAATTTTAAAGCTACTACACCAAATTCCCCTCAAATACAACAAAATTCATCTTTTGTTAAACTTTTATCCTTTTTCAAATATAAATTACAAAATTCATCACAAGAATTTATTAAACAATTATATAAATTCTTAAATCCGCAACATCAATCGACCCAGCCTCTTCTTCTAATCATGTCAATAAATAAGAAAAACACAAATCTATTCATGTTTTAAAAGAAAAAAAAAAGAAGAAGACGAAGAAGAAAAAAAGTTACAAAATTTATATTTACAATTTTAAGAACCTTCAAATCAAATTCAAACAACTACAATCACACCTAAACCCATTACAAGAAATTATTATCCTCGTCCAACGCCTATTGACATACAATATGAAGAAAAAACTTATCCAATGATTTTTAATTGATCTAATTTAGTTGATTGGAATCTAGATGACAAATCAGATTATCAAATAATAGAAATGGACAACATATGATGATGACAGCTAATGCAGCCTTGTCACATATTCCTTTAAATAATGATGCAACCGTTGATAAATTATTAATAGCAGGATTTTCTAATCAGCTTAAAGGTTGATTGGATAATTATTTAAGTGATGAACAAAGATTAAAAATTTTAACGTCAGTCAAAAGAAATGAACATGGGCTTCCTATAG
>JAOTRH010043219.1:0-19996 GCA_034768845.1 Heliamphora exappendiculata
TAAAGAACTATAATTGCACTCTGACCCATAATCTCAAGACCTTCTTGCATTGAGCTCATGTTATTAAATGCTTATCAGTTCTCCCCACGTGAAGATTCCTGATACCCGCCAATTAAGTTTAATTACTAACAATTTAATTTAATTGGCATTTTGAAATTTCTTAAGCTGTTCTGCTTAACTTATTTAACTGCTGGATAATCAAATCCATCTGTAGGGTTTGGTCCAGTAAAAAATTATAAGCATTCTTAAGGGGGTATTGTCAATCCCGATCTTTCGGGACGTGAATTCTATCAATAATTAATATTTTTCATACAAATAATATCGCTATCCAACTCACCGGGAATATAGATCCATATAAGATCGCACCCTTTAATGAATTAAAACAACGAATATTAAATATACGCAAATCAATAATTATTTCAGGGTTAAGAGGATAAGCACTATTCATAATAATCTTGGGTGTGAATTAATTTATATAGTAAGTAGTCAGTACTAAATTAATTATGCCAAATGTCCCGTTCAATACACACAAAGTGTACTAACACAGAAAGTCGAAATAATAGACGACGCTATTATTTGTTCCCTATAACCAAGACAAGCCTACTAAAACTCTGTACTACAATTGCACCGATGGTATGTCCATTTTCATCTAAACTGTAAACTTAAAACTTGTATTCTGCAAGAACCTAAAATCTGATCTTCTGTGTACAAACCGTACTCTACACACCACATTAAATATTATACAGAATATCGGATATCCATACATATCAAAGAAATGATACACATACATTACTCATAAAGATTTTTATAAAATAAAAAATTAATTTTATTAAAAATAAAATTAAATACTAAAAATATGATTTTCAGTATACCAACCCTAACAGTGCATGTGTTGCATGTGTTGTGCGGGTTGCATGTGTTACGTGGGTGGTGTGAGTCGTGTGGGTTGCATGTGTTGCGTGAGATATCGTTTCCTAGAACATGTTAGCATACATGTTAGCTCTGGTTAACAATGCATTAGATAGGGTTACAGTCCTTTTATAGAAGCCTGACAAGAATCATGACGTGGATTGCATGTGAATCATGGCAGTTTCCTTTCCAAAAAAAAAAACCTATTTTCGAGGCTCGTGTGAGTCAAAAAATCTCATATCTTTTCGCCATTTATTTTAATCATGAAAACTCTTTTTTTTTTAAGCTCGTGCGAGTCGATACATACATGTGTTGCATGTGGAGCTCGTAAGAGTCGATGATTGCATGTGAAGCATTGTAGTATATATGTATCTATGTATCAAACTATTTTTGAGGCTCGTGTGAGTCGAAATATCCATATCTTTTCGCATCAGCATGTTTAGCTTTTATTGCATGTTTGTTTAGTTTCAACTGAGTTTTGGCTCACGGTATGGGATTTAAAAATATTTTTCAGGTGCATATGATCACGCAGGTTGATCTGGAGGAGCCGGAGGGGCGGAAGATATGTAGTCTTCGTTGTGTTTCTTTTTGGATCATGTATTACTTTACATGTTCATGGTGTTGGAACCATATGTTGTAAGCCTGAGAGTGATATATTTAATGTATGCATGATTTCTTATCTTAAGAGTGAAACATTGAGCTGGGTGTTGTTCTTTTCGACTTCAGTGAGGTTTTTATCCTTTCAAAGAAAATGGTCATGCCATGAGGGAGGATTTTGGATTATGCTCTGTTAGGCTTCTTTTTTTTTCTAAATAAACCCTCGGTAGTGGTCTTTTTATAAATGTTTTTCAGCTTTAGTGTTGTTGTTTGTGGGTGTTTTATGTGACCCGGGCATCGGGGCATGACAGAATGGTATCAAAGCTCTGGGTTCGAATACATAAGAGCCGTGGGAAGAGGGTGCATCACTTTGTGAGGTTGATTGGGTGTGCTTGACTGCATGTGGTTAGATGTTTTGATAGCATGAGCATGATAGCGCGTTGAATATGTGAATATCGTGTATATATGAGCATAGGGGATGAAACTTAGGATTGATTAGTATTACCTTTAGGCGTTTGGATTATCAAACTTGGAAGCCGAGTTAGAAATGCGTTTGGCTAACGTGTTTTTTGGCAAGGAATCTAAGTATGTTATCCAAATTGATGTGTCTCTCTTGTCGGATCGCCTCGGTATGTGGGGCTTATTTGCTTAATGTGAACGTATGTGGCTATGTGTTAGCATGATATGTGGTTAATGTTTATGTTAGTATGACATGCTCTATCTTATGTTCTGTGTTCCTTTTGTATAGACGTGATGTCTGCGCGGAGAGGATGAGCCCGTAGTTTAGGCCAAGGGGATATGCCAATCCCTAATGGTATGGATGCAAATGCTCACTAAGGACCGATTGATGCATTGGAGTCGCTGTGTGTAGAGAACACGGTTGGTGAGGACGTGGTGGTTAGGACAAGTTTATAGATCCTGTGTCTTTGAGGTGGTTAGTTGCTGTTTGGAATTTGACCAAGTTTGACCTTGTGTTGAATTTCGGGAACAAAATTCCTTTAAAGGGGGTAGAGTTATGAGACCCTGACCTGTTTTGTTTTGCGGTGTTTTTCGATGCGTTCTTTATCGTTTTAATTATTGCATGTTATATGCATTTTATGCATGTCAAGTTGGATCTCGAGCCGTTTGGCGTTGTGGTGCGAATTTTAAAAAAAAAGATATTTTTGGGCGAGGCCTATAAATAAGATATTTTGTTAGATATTTTCATAAAAATTCTTAGCTTGCTAGCTAAGTCTCCTTTCCAAACAAAAATCTCTGCCTTCTTTCGAGTTTTTGGGGGGCTAAGGGCTTGGCTTTTGGCTTTCGAGTAGCAGATCCTTGCTTTCTACATCATGGGCTACCCGTTCATCCGGACAGAATCTTATTTTGACGAGGTGCATTTATCGATGCGTTGAGTTTTTAACTCAACGATATAGGATCCTAGACTCTTGTGTCTCAAAAGGGTACTATGTGAAATCGTATTTCTTAAAAGGGTGCTACGCCGAGTTTTAAGTCAGTACCTTCTACTCCCATAAAATTATGGATTGGAAAAAAGTTTAGTCTAAAACACATTTGGATTGGGGGGTGTCCAGCACATGTGCTGAAAGGGAACGCGGGTAAGTTGGAACCGAGAACAAAAGCCTGTTTCTTTGTGGGGTATCCCAAGGGAATGAAGGGTGGTCTATTTTATAATTCTAAGGATCAGAAGGTTATTGTTAGCACCAACGCCCGATTCTTGAAAGAGAATTATATTATGGACCACAAGCCCAGTAGTACGATTGTTCTAGAATAAATGAGAAAAAATACCAGTAGAACAGAAGAGGAACCACAAGTTACTAATATCCCATTACCTCATCGTAGTGGGAGGATTATCGGGATATGGGCAAATCATGAACATGATTTTGATGCACAGGGTTCAGATTCTGCACAACGTGTTACTGCTAGTACACGACACATGTAGTGCCTTATTGTAGTGGGAGGGTTGTTCATCAACCTGATCAGTATATGTTCTTGTGAGAGTCTTTTAATAAGATCCCAACAGAACTAGATACCGAATCATGTAACTATAATGAAGCACTTCAAGACAAAGATGCAGATCTTTGACAAAAGGATATGAATTCAGAGATGAAATCTATGTATTCTAATCAGGTGTGGGAACTTATAGAACCACCCGAAAGGATAAAACCCATTGGATGCAAGTGGATCTACAAGAGGAATAGAGGAGCAGCCGAAAAGGTTGAGACCTTCAAAACTAGGCTTGTTGCATAAGGGTTCACTCAAAATGAAGGGATCGATTATGAGAAAATATTTTTGTCGGTAGCTATGCTTAAGTCTATCCAAATTCTCTTATCCATTACTGCACATTTCGATTACGAAATTTGGCAAATGGGTGTCACGATAGCTTTCCTTAACAGAAGTCTAGACGAGCGTATCTATATGGTATAACCAACTGATTCATTGCGAAGGGCCAAGAACACATGTTGTGCAAGCTTAAGAGATCTATTTATGGACTTAAGCAGGCATCGATGTCTTGGAATACTCTGTTTGATCAAGCCATAAAGTCTTATGATTTTTATCAGAGTTCAGATAAGTCCTGTGTGTACAAGAAGCGTAATGAAAGTCTGGTGATCTTTCTAGTACTTTATGTAGATGATATCTTACTCATCAAAAACGATGTGAGGGCATTATCTATGGTAAAAGTATGGTTATCTGTGCAGTTTGATATGAAAGACTTAGTAGAAGTCAGTCACATCCTTGGGATCAAGTTTATGCGAGATCGAAAATAAAGAATGTTGGGTTTATCACAAGTAAAGTATATCGATAATATCCTTGCTCATTTTAGCATGCAAGATTCCAAGAAAGGGTTTCTCTCTTTCAGACATGGAATCACTCTATCCAAGGATCAGTGTCCTAAGACACCTGATGAGATAGAGAAAATGAAGGTTGTTCCTTATGCTTTGGCAGTAGGAAACCTCATGTATGCTATGCTATGCTCTGCACCAAACCTAACATCTGCTTTGCTGTTGGCATGGTTAGTATATATCAATTTAACCCAGGGCAAGAGCATTAGACTACGGTAAAGAATATAATCAAGTATCTATAAAGAACTAAAGATTATATGTTGGTTTACTAGGCAGACAATCTTATACTTTTGGGGTACATAAACTCAGATTTTTAGCCAGACAAAGATTCCCAAAAGTCTGCCACAAGATATGTGTTTACCTTAGGAGGTGGAGCTATAAGTTGGAGGAGTATCAAGCAGTCCTGCATTACGAATTTCACCATGAAGGCCGAGTACGTGGAAACTTCTGAAGCAACCAAGGAGGCCGTTTGGCTCAGGAACTTCCTGTTGGATCAAGACGTGGTCCCTTCAGTTTAGTCGGCTATTACACTTTATTGGGATAATAGCGGAGCAGTTGCAAACTTGACGAAACCAAAAGTCTACAGGAAAGGAAAGCACATTCAGCGTAAGAATCACCTGATACGAGACAATCTTACAGATCCTTTTACAAAGAATTTACCGGCTAAGACTTTTGATAGTTATGTAGAGGGCATGTGAGTTAGATGTATGGCAGCATGATTTTGAGTATAAGAGGAAAATTGTTAGGGTTGTATACTAAAAATCATGATTTTAGTATTTTATTTTTTAATAAAATTAATTTTTTTTTCATTTTATGA
This sequence comes from Heliamphora exappendiculata, assembly GCA_034768845.1. NCBI lineage: Eukaryota > Viridiplantae > Streptophyta > Magnoliopsida > Ericales > Sarraceniaceae > Heliamphora > Heliamphora exappendiculata. Next base: position 5,164 of record JAOTRH010043219.1, read on the forward strand.
GAATCTTAATGAGCAATGTATACAATATCATTTCCTTAATGTTATGCATGGATATCCTTTATTCTGTATAGTATTTAATCTAGTGTGTAGAGTACGGCTTGCACACAGAATTCTAAATTTTAGGTTCTTGTAGAATAAACATATTTGTTCACAGTTTAGATGGAAATGAACATACCATCGGTATGACTGTAGCACAGAATTTTAGTAGCCTTGTCTTGGTTACAGGAAACAGATACTAGCGTGGTCTATTATTCTGACTCTCTGTGCTAGTACACTTTGTGTGTATTAAATGTGTAACAACATAATCCAGACCCTAGTTGTAACAACCCAATTTGTAACAACTAGTGTAGCAATCCAATCCAAACCCTAGTATTAATGGCATTTAGTTGATAAGATCTTAAGTCGCTAGAAGGATGAAAATTCTAACTCAACCCGAAATCCTAATTTGACCTAGAAACCCTAAAAAGACCAAAATACTTAGAGGTAAAGACCTAATACTCAAAGAAGACTCCTAACATTCTAAATTAAGTAAGTAACATGAAATATAAGATAAAAAATAAAAAATTCTCGTAATTATGGTAAAATGACAATTTTGCCTCTAGTATAGTAAAAAATTTTAAAAATTTAAAATTTAACACATGAATATCCTAAATCAGATATTTAAATACAATTAGGTAACAAAAGATAAAATAATATAAAAAATGACAAAAAAATGCCCCTAGTGGCCAGCCACATTGGACTTTGTGCCCAAAAAGTAATTTTTTAAAAATTTTAAGTTCAAAAATGAGAAATTTTTTTACAAATTCAGCATTATTATGAATCAAAACTTTTTAAACAAGTAATATACATAAAAATATAATAATATAGGTCAACAAAAGTAAATAACCTATTATTTAAAGTCCCTACATAATAAATAGTCAAAAAGTTAATTCTTGTCAAATTAGCTTAATTATTTGCTAGAAAAATTATAATAATTCATGAGAATACTAAATTTATTATAAATACACTAAAATAATAAGTTTTGGTAAGTTAAGACACCAAAAAGGTATACAAAATTAATATTTTAAGCATTTTCGTGGATAAAATTGTACCAAAACATGATTTAAACCCTAAATTAATGTAAAATCAGTATTTGGCTGCCCCAAACTTGTCATAGCTGAATCACCAAGCTTCACAAATCTGATTTTTTTCAATTCTCAAAGAAACCACCATGCCATGCAACCAATTAAAAATAAAGAAATTAAACATTTGCTTACACCTTGATCATTACTTCCACAAACTCTTTTCCCTATATAAACTAAGACCAAACACCCCACTCCCCTCCCTCATATTCGGCCACACTAGAGAGAGAAAGACTAAAATTTTTAGAGCTTTGAGTGTTCTTTAAGTGTGGAGAGAAAAATGAGAGAAGGAAGGAAGAAAGAAGAAGAAGCTAGGAAGGACCATGGAGGGTGCAACAACGCCAAGTCCTATCATCCTTCCACCATTAGATCTTCAAAATAAGTAAGTAAATCCCTCAAACCTTTTGTCATTCTCTCATAAAATAACCCTCAATCCATCTCTATAAACAACCCTAAGAATAAGAACAATATCTCACTCAAAAAGGCGTCGTATAAGTAGATTATGACTATTCATGTAAGATCAAGTGTTGTATGTGCTTGCATGTAAGTGCTTTTGAGTTTTATGACTTGAATAGGTTCTGGAACTTTGGTATGTATGAGTATATAGCATGCATGCAAATAAAATACATTAAACTTAAACATAACATTAGCTAAGTTACCGAAACCCTAGATAACCTGATTTTATGGGCATACCAACATTCTGTCATGAACTTTAAATGTGATTTTTATGTCTAGATCTATATTTTTAAGTTCTTTTTCATAAAAAATTGATTTGAAGTAATTTCGTTGGGTAGAACTCCAAATATACCATTTTTACCTAAGAGTATCAGATTTTGACTATTTTGAGTTGCAGACCTAAAAACAGTAAGTTAGAGTGAGAACCGAGATTAGGTAAAAACATGAAACTTGTAGATAACATATTTATCTTACTGTTCAAATAAAAATGAACCAAAAATATTAAGTCTTAATGCGTCCAAACCCTTTCCAAAATCACTGTTGTGATTTAGTGACTGACATAGCTCTCTGTCACATATTTTTTGTGTGACCAAAAACTTAAGTTTTTAATAGCCAAATACAAAAGTGATTTTTATGAGAAATGTAGCTAACATATTAAACTAAATACTTAAAAAAAATCAGCCCAAAGTACCCACCGATGGGCTCCCAAAGGCCTTGTTCCTTCTCTATTGAAAACTGGTTCTGCTAACCTTTTTATGCTGACTAAACCCATTTCATATATTGGCCAAAATAATCAACTTGTTTCAAACAAGTAGCCTTATCACAAAACATGAAACCTATAGGGGACACCTTAAACTAAAATCTTCCCAAAATTTAGACCCATATCCCTTGAATTGATGACACAAACCCATGTCCAACAGAGGCCTAAATTTTGCACTTTTCTCTGTAAAGTGCTGAATGATTTTCTCTTAATTAAAATAAATGACCCATTTGTCTTAGGATTTGACCTTAATATTAAACATGAAAGTTGTAGAAAATATTTTTACCTAATTGGCATTCAAAAATTAAAAATTGAATCCATGTCTAGATATCTCAAAACACTGTTGTAACTTTAAAATTGACACTTGAACAATTACCCAAATTTGGCTTAGTGTATGAGTAGCATGTCACGTTGTGGGACTTGAATATATGGACTTTAAATGATTTTATGGGAGTAATTGGTGTATGAAATCAACAATTTGATGATTAAAAATCATGCCAATAGGTTGAATCCATATCACAAAAATTATAACTTGTTCCTCATATACTTATACTCTATGCTTTGGTGAGTCATACCTTATGCTTTAAAGACTTGTACTTTATGCTTGTTGGTTTGTACGTTATGCCATGTTTAGTTTCATACCATGCTATTATTAAGTTGTACTTTAAGATACGAGTTGTTGTACCATAAGCATCATGGCATTGCACTTGGGGCATCTTGTGGGTTACATCCTCTACATTGATTTTGGTTATTTTGTACCTCAGTCATATTTATTGGGTATATGTCCCTTTGGTTTCCCTCACTCCTTGAGTTATAGTTATATTATAGAAGTAGTGTTGACACGGACAAATTGGATAATTTCGAAGAAGAGCCTAATTCGACGGTCCTAATCCCACTGCGGTGGTAACTTCGGAGAAGACCCCAATTATGGCGGACCTAAACCCCATTGCCACGATGTTTTGAAGGGTAATCTCGAAGAAGAGCCTAATTTGGCAGACCTAATCCCACTGTGGTGGTAACTTTGGAAAAGAGCCCAATTATGGTAGTCCTAAATCCCTCATCTTGGTATTTTGAATAACGTGAAGTGTCTCTTGAAATTTCTGTTTGTTATCTAGACTTTGGGTTGACGCCAAATGAGCATTTTTGTTCTTAAGGTGTGTTTTGTGCACATATAATTTTGTCAGAGGATTTGGAATAAGGATGTAACTGGCTATCCCATGTCGTTGCCATTCAGTAAAATGGATGAAGCATGTAACCAAGGCAAGCGTTTACCTTTCGCAACGAGGCGAGAATAAGTTTGGTGATCAAATTCTCATAAAGTCTACTATGAAATTCCCGGCATGAAATTCATGTTATGGATGTATGTCGGGTTGGGCATTTGCATTGCATTCATTTACATCACGCACTTGCACAATTGTTCTTACATATGCTTATCCTGCTGAAATGTTAAAAATTTGTCCATCTCCTTGGCCTTAAATTGTGTTGGGTGTTATACGATATGTATTGTAGGATATTTTATTGTGAGTTTGTTAGAAGGTTTAGAGAATTTTTTTCTGGGTTTCGACTCGTGGCATTCGTGCCACAGGTAAAGAAGAACTTTTTGAGGAAGTTGCACTTGTAGAAGAAGGTTTCGAGGAACGAGATGAGTGGCAGGAGCCCGCCGATCCCGACAACACCATTTGAAGAATTTGAATTTCCTCCCTTTTGTTCTTTTTGTTAGTTTCCACGAGCGTATTATAAATTATTGTTGAATCATTTGGAGAAACTGTAATTGTTATGTACTTTTAATCAGTTTTAAACTCTTAATGATATAATATTTATGATATTTAAATATGAATGAATGGATAGAATATTCTCCTTATCTATACTTATGTATGTCTCGACGTACCCGGAGGACAGGGTGTCACAGAACGAGACACATTAGCGTAATTAATTTTATAATAACTATATAAATTAATTCACACCCAAAATTTATTATGAATAGTGCTTATACTCCTAATCCTGAAATAATTATTAATTTGTGTATATTTAATATTCGTTATTTTGATTCATTAGAGGGTGCGATCTTATATAGATCTATAATTTTGGTGAGTTAGATAACAGTATTATTTATATGATAAATATTAATTATTGACAGAATTCATGTCTCGAATGATTGGGATTGATGATACCCGCTTAAGGAAACTTATAAGTTTTGATTCAGTCAAACCCTGTAGGTGGATTTAATTATCTGGCGGTCAAATAAGTTAAGCAGAAAGACTTAAAAAATTTCAACATGCTGATTAAATTAAATTGTCAGTAATTAAATTTAATTGTCGGGTATCGGGAATCTTAACGTGGAGAGATGAGTTAAGTATTTAATAACATGAGCTCAATGCAAGATGGTCTTGAGATTATGGGTCAGAATGCAGTTACAGTTCTTTAGTGGTGTGAATTCTAAATTAGTATTTTATAAAAATTGTACAAACTACTGTAAGGTTTTCATAATTATAGATATCGCTGTGAAATCTTCTTAATTACAGAAATTGCTGGATGTGTATCTGTGTCACACTAGATGTCTGAGTCATAATTACTCTACAGGTCCCTGCTGTAGCCCTATAAATATGCGGGTGTCTGAACCAAATTCATAACTTGTCTTCAAGACTAAAGCTGTCATGTGCCAAACTCCGAGTCACATAAAACACCCATAAGCAACCAAACATAACACCCAACCCGAAAATACATTCTCAAATTAAAACATACATACATTGTATATAATCGCCAACCAGCTTACATTACACGGTTTCAACACCGAAAAACATGTAAACTTACATGATACATAAAGAACAAAAAGAAAGACTACAGATCTTCTGCCTTTCCAGCAACCCCAAAATAACCTGCATGACCGATGCTTGAAAAATATTTTAAATCCCACACCGTGAGCCAAAGCTCAGCAGAAACTAGACAGAACATGAAATATACGCAAAATATGCTAGGAAAATGAGGTGCAATTTTTGACTCTCTTTCAAGCCGTTAAAACAAATTTCACAAGCAACGAAAAAGCGAGGATAAGAACTATTTTGACTCATAAGAGCCTTGAAAATGGTTTTTGTGTCTCGACTCACGCAGGTCGTAATAACAGTTTAAAATTGGTTTATCCATCCCGATATGCATTACATGCATTCCATGTATCTTCTCAGACTTTTATCGAGGGACCGCAGCCCCCATCTAATGCACCTTTTTAGGTCCTCCTCGAAGGACCACAGCCCCAACGAACGCACCTTCTCAGCCTCTCGCCGAAGGACTACAACTCCACCGAACGCACCTTCTCGAGTCTTCCCCGAAGGACCACAGTCCCAACGAATACTTCTTGTTAACCAGGGTTAACATTCACAGAACCACACGCTATCCCATTTCATACACATGCATAAATAAGCCAGGGTTTTAATGCAGTACTACAATAGTGATTAAAGATCACACTTACAAAATTAAAAAGATCTCACTTTTTTAAATAATGTGATTAAAAAATTTAAGTAATAATTTAATCTCAATTTAATAAATAAAATGTGATTGCATATATATATTATCACATTTATTAAAAAAGTGTGATATATTTAATTTTTTTTAATCTCAATTTTATTCATAAATGTGATTAAAATTATTGTGAACAATTTGTATTAAGTGTTAAACGCGATATCTCTCTTAGATTCTCATAACCCTCACACGTTCTGCTCCCTTGATCGAGATCCCAAGAACCCAAGAATACTGATTGTCCTCCCTGTTTCACACCCTTCAGTGCTATTCGTCTTCTACGTTGCCGCCGTTCGTCTTCTACGTCGCCGCTGTTCATCTTCTATGCGGTGGTCAACTTCCAGGTTTTCTCTCTCTCTCTCTCTCTCTCTCTCTATTATTGTTGTTTCTTGATATTTTAACCGATTAATTGTTTAGTGCTTTGCGTTTTCTTTTGATTTTGTGCAACAATTGATTCAACAGTTGATATTTTAACCAATTAATTGTTTAGTGCTTTACATGTCCCCGTTTAAATAGTTTTGAGTTTTTTTTTTCATTTGCCATTTACATGTTTGATCAAATGCCTAAAAGAGTGTAGACATGTATGTGCGACTATTTTTTGTTGAGGGTTCAAAGAAAGATCATTGATTTAGAAATGCCTCAGCAGAGAGGGAATTAAATTGCCTAAAAGAGTGTAGACATGTATGTGATTGAGTCATTTATGAGATGATCATTGGTTACTGTTCATTTGGATTTCTTCTTCATTGTATTCTTCTTCTTGTTATTTTTCTTTATTCCGCCCCCACTATTGGCTTTCCAACTAGTTGACCAACATTATTTACTTTTTCGGAGTATTAAAATTTGAATTATTTCCAACCGAATTATTGCATATTTTTTTTAAATATTTGCGAAGGCAGTGTTCCTCACATCAGGATTTGAGTTCGTTGAAATTTGGATTTTATTTGTGTCCCTCACGTCAGGATTTGAGTTCATTGAAATTTGGATTTTATTTGTGTCCCTCACATCAGAATTTGAGTTTGTTGAAATTTGGATTTTATTTTCTTTGTTGTCACACAATGATACGGCAAAATCTTTTACATGATTTTGAAAAGGCATGTTTCACAGTTGGAAAACTTGGATGTACTATGATGACATTGGGCTCCAGTGGTGGCCACTTAATTTGCTAAAAATCATCACTGTGCTGTGCAATAATTCATCTCTTTGCTGCAAAAGGAGCATGTAAATTAATAGTAATGCTAAAAATTTAGAGTTACGAACTAGGAAAATGTGCCGGGAGTTAGTTCATGTTGGTTTTGCGATATACTGTTGATGGCTAGTCCTTCCTACTGATCCTGCAGGTCGTTGTTGCCAAGCACGATGTAAACTTTATTTTTGTCAAAAAGTAGAACCAATATAAGCTATTTCCATATATTTTTAGCAAGAGTGATGAAGAAACTATTGTTGTGCAAAGCCCCTCCTTATTACTCATTATCTGAGAATCATGTGGAGCAAGAGAAAAATCAGCCTCGCCGTTAGAAGATACTTAGCTAGATTATGTGGCTCTTAAATTCACAATTGAATTGGAAATTTAATAGAAAATGGAATGACATATGCTGGTTAATCCAATGAAGCTGCCAAACTACTTAGATCATTAGATGTTCGGTGCCCGCCGTTGAATTGCTTACTCGAACTTTTGGGCCTGTTGATAGTGGTTAATAGTTAGATTATGTGTAGACAAGTAAAAACATGTGTGCTGTATATGAAATTAATTTGTTGGATTTTTTGTTGGAGGCAATACTGTTAAGATTATTGTTTTTGTAAACGATTTTCGGTAAAAAATAATTGGACGGGCAAACACTGAAATGGGCACCAGATAAAACTTTTGACAAAGAACGATAAAAAATAAACCCGTACAACCAAAGTTAATTTAGAAGAATACCTCTTGTCGATCTAATCTTCAACTACGATTTGATTCCGAGTTGAAGCTTCAGTCAGATCTTTTACTGTATTCCCTTATGCGATCATCGAACGTAGTGTGGGCTACGATCCTCTGAGAACTTGTACTGGAAAAATCCCGATATATTTAAGTCTTGAAAGACAAAAATAATATCATAATAATAATGACAAAAATCATCATAAACTGGTTCAGCCTACCCGCATATATATAGGGCTATAGCAGGAACTTGGGGAGTAATTATGAGTTAGACTTCCAGTGGAACACAGACACTTACTAGAGGTTTCTGCAATTATGAAAAGACATGTAGCGGTTTCTGCAATTTTCATAAAACACTAAATTACAGTTCACACCACTAAAGAAATATAATTGCACTATGACCCATAATCTCAAGACCTTCTTACATTGAGTTCCTATTATTAAATGCTTACTATTTCTCCCCACGTTAAGATTCTCGATACCCGCCAATTAAATTTAATTACTGATAATTTAATTTAATCGGTATTTTGATATTACTTAAACCCTTCTGCTTAACTTACTTGACTGCCGGATAATTAAATCCACCTGTAGGGTTTGGCCCGGTTAAAACTTATAAGCATCCTTAAGGGGGTATCGTCAATCCCATTTTTTTGGGACGTAAATTCCATCAATAATTAATATTTGCCATATAAATAATATCAATATCCAACTCACCAAAAATATACATCCGTATAAGATCGCACTATTTAATGAATCAAAACAACGAATATTAAATATATACAAATTAATAATTATTTCGTGATTAAGAGGATAAGTACTATTCATAATAACCTTGGGGTGCGAATTAATTTATATAGTCCGTAGTCAGTACAAAATTAATTACCCAAAATGTCCCGTTCAATACACAAAAAGTGTACTGGCACAGAGAGTCGGAATAATAGACGACGCTAATTATCTGTTCCCCATAACCAAGACATGCCCACTAAAACTCTGTGTCACAGTCGTACAGATGGTACGTCTATTTCCATCTAAACTGTGAACAAAAAACTTATATTCTGCAAGAACTTAAAATCTGGTCTTCTGTGTGTAAGCCGTACTCTACACACCAGATTAAATACTATACAGAATATTGGACATCCATGCATATCAAATAAATGATACACATAAATTGTTCATAAGGATTCTCATAAAATAAAAATTTAATTTTATTAAAAATAAAATTAAATACTAAAATATTATTTTCAGTATACCAACCCTAACAATCTCCCACTTATACTCAAAATCATGCTGTCATACATCTGACTCCCATACCCTCTACATGACTATCAAAAGTCTTAGTCGGTAAGCTCTTTGTAAAGGATCTGCAAGGTTGTCTCCTGATGCAAGCTCTATGTCTGACTGAAAATCTGAATCTGTGTATCCTGAAGGTACTAGACTGTCTGTCTGGTAAATCAATATATAATCCTTAGTCCTTTACAGATACTTGATTATATTCTTTACCGCAGTTCAATACTCCTGCCCTAGATTAGACTGATATCTGCTAACCATGCCAATAGCAAAGAAGATGTCGGGTCTAGTGCAAAACATAGCATACATGAGGCTTCCTACTGTCGAAGTATAAGGAACCGCCTTCATCTTCTCTATCTCATCAAGTATCTTAGGACACTGATCATTGGATAGAGTGATTCCATGCCTGAAAGGGAGAAACCCTTTCTTGGAATCCTGCATGCTAAAACGAGCAAGGAGATCATTAATATACGTTGCTTGTGATAAGCCTAAAATTCTTTCTTTTTGATCTCGCATACGCTTGATCCCAAGGACGTGACTGGCTTTTTCCAAATCTTTCATATCTTACTGCCCAGATAACCATACTTTAACTGTATATAATGCCCTCACATCGTTTTCGATGAGCAAGATTTCATCTACATAAAGCACTAGGAAGATCACTATGCTTCCGTCATGCTTCTTGTACACATAGGACTCATCTGGATTTTGATCAAAACCATAAGATTTTATAGCTTGAGCAAACCGAGTGTTCTAAGATCTCGATGCCTGTTTAAGTCCATAAATGGATCTCTTAAGCTTACACAACATGTGTTCTTGGCCATTTGCAATGAATCCGTCTGGTTGTATCATATAGATACACTCGTCAAGACTTCCATTAAGGAAAGCTGTCTTGACATCTATTTGACAAATTTCGTAATCGAAATGTTCAGCAATGGATCAGAGAATTCGAATAGACTTAAGTATAGCTACCGGTAAAAAGGTTTCCTTATAGTCGATCCATTCTTTATGAGTGAACCCTTTAGCAACAAGCCTATCTTTGAAGGTTTCAACCTTCCTACCTACTCCTCTCTTCTTCTTGTAGATTCACTTGCATCCATTGGGTTTTATCCATTCGGGTGGTTCTACAAATTCCCAGATCTGATTGGAATACATAGATTTCATCTATAAATTTATAGCCCTTTGCCAAAGATCTACATCTTTATCTTGTCTTCATTGTAGTTACAGGGCTCGGTATCCATTTCTGCCGAGATCCTATCAAAAGACTCTCCCAAGAACATATACCGGTCAGGTTGATGAATAACCCTCCCATTATGACGAGGCACTACCTGTGTCTGTGTACTAGCAGTAACAGGCTGCGCAGAATCTGAACCCTATGCATCAGTACCCTGTTCTTAATTTGCACCTGTCCCGATAATCCTCTCACTACGACGAGGTAATAGAATATCAGTGACTTGCGGTTCCTCTTTAGTTCTGCTGGTATTTTCTCTCAGTTCTTCCATAACAATTTTGCTATTGGGCCTGTGATCCATAATATAATTTTTTTCGAAAAATCGGCCATTGGTGCTAATAATGACCTTATGATCCTTAGGGTTATAAAACAGACCACCTTTCGTTCCCTTGGGCTCCCCCAAAACGAATCGGATAAACTTGAATAACTCATCATTGACCTTACCATCTCCATAAGAGCCATATTCCTTCTTTCTGCTACACCATTCTGCTGTGGAGTGCCAGGTGCAGTCAAGTGGAATGTAATCCCTTCTGATGACAAGTAGTCCTTAAACTCTCCAAAGAGTTATTCTCCACCACGGTCGAATAGTAGTGATTTGATACTTTTACCCAGACGCTTCTCCGCCTCCGCCTTGAAGTCTTTGAATTTTTCAAAGTATTCAGACTTACGGTGCATCGGGTAAATGTATCCATACCTAGAGTAGTCATCAATGAAACTGAGAAAGTACTCAAAGCCACATCTAGCCCAATTGTTATAGGGCCATACACATCGGAATGAACCATCTCCAACTGTTCTTTAGCTCTATAGCCTTTGGCCGAAAAGGGTCTTTTGGTCATTTTACCTCTAAGAAAGATTCAAAGACGGGAAGTGCCTCCACTTCCAATGAACTCAAAGGTCCTTCTGCTATCAGTCTATTTATTCTTTTTAGATTAATATGACCCCAGCGTAAGTGCCAAAGAAACGTTTGATTCATTAAAGAAAGAAACATTCTCTTATATGGTAAAGTGGATGTATTGTTCATTTCAGTTAATTATAGTGTAGGAGAGATAGGAGATACAACATATAGATTATCCACCAATGTACCAGAACAAATAAAATATTTATTTTTCTTCAAAACGATAGAGTCACCAAAATGAACAAAATATTTGTCCTTTATTAAATTCGAGACTGAAATTAAATTTCTTCTAATTGAAGGTATATAAAGACAATCTTTTAGAAGTAGTATCCTATCTCTACTAAAACTGAGAGTGACATCTCCTACTGCAACTGTTGCCATCCTTGTATTATTGTCCACGTGTAGGTAGATTTCTCCATCACTAAGCTGGCTGGTTTCATGGAACCTCTGCAAAAAATTGCAGACATGATTAATGGCTCCTGTATCTACACACCAGGTACCGGTAGATAACACCGCTAAACATGTTTCAACAACTAGTGAATAGAAATTATTTTGTTTGTTCAGCTTACTGAGAAAATTAGGACACTGCTTTTTTCAATGCCCAAACTGGTTGCAGTGATAGCACTTGCCTCTCGACTTCTTCATACCAGCTTTTGGTCCCTTAATTGCTTGTGGACTTGTGCTTCCTTGTGTCTGAACATTTTCCTTCTTCTTACCTTTTGGCTTAGAGGAAGAACCTCTCTCAGCCACATATACAGAACTCGGCTTCCTAAGAACACCCTCGGCTGTTTGAAGTTCCTTAAGAAGTTCTACCAGTGAGTAGCTGAGCTTATTCATAGAATAGTTCAGGCAGAACTGCTTAAAACTTTCAGGCAGTGATTGGAGTATGATATCGACTTGGGTTTCCCTATCAATTTTAGCTCCAAGGATCGCCAGTTCATTCAGAAGACTTATCATCTTTAGAACATGATCCCTAACTGGTATACCTTCAGCCATGTTTGTATTCATTAGAGATCTCATGGCCACCTGTCTAGCAGCACGATTTTGATCTCCAAACATTTCTTTAAGATTCATCATCATGTCATAGGCACTGGGTATAGACTGATGCTGATGCTGTAAAATATTTAACATTGAAGCTAAAATGTAACAGCAAGCCATCTGATCAGTTTTATGCCACTTTTGATGGGTTTGGGTTTTCATTTCGATAGCCCTCTCATCAGGTACTGGTAGACATATCTTAGTTAAAACAAACTTGTAATCCTCAGCAGTTAATACAATGTCCAAGTTTCGTTTCCAGTCAACATAGTTTGGTCCCGTAAGTTTGTTTCCTTTGAAAATGGAAGCTAGTGGGTTGAAAGCCATTTTAATTATGAGAATCACATAATTAAAAAACCGTTAATTATGATGAGAAAAATTTTGAATTTATTTTAATTTGGTTCTCTCTACTATTTTAAAATTATTTCGCCAGCAGTCTGGTTACCTGAGAATAGCATGCCACGATGGGTGGACGTCTATTATTCTTTATCAGAACAGACATGCCAATTTCTTTTAATTTTACTAACTAGGCAACTGACCATGCCAAGTAAAATTAAATAGGTGACGTAGTTTCGGTCCAATATATAATAGCAGTGACTCAGATTGAGAGAATACTATTATATACAACTAAGTGTTAACCATCACCTAATCCCAAATCTAACGCTTCGCAATGAACCCTTCAGATGGAGAAGTGATCCACACTAATAATTATCCAGAATTATCCATAAAGGAGGTTTATACTGGCGATACCGCAATTAATCTATCCCGATGGGGAGGAAGGCCTTACTGCCAATATGCAAGGTTTAATTGCATTGCCTACAAACTGGTGATGGAGACCGTGAGATTTATCTGTGAATAAATTTTCTCTCCTACTTAGATTTTTAAATCATTTTTTAGGGTTATAAAAATTCGTTTAATTAAAATAAATTTATTAATTTCGAAAGCCACACGATCTAAAAGAATCAAATATCTTTCCGTGTACACGATTCAAAAAATTCTGATTTATCAAACCATCTTTTTCGTGTTTAAATCCATAATAAATAAAATTCAATAAATGTACAGTTTTTCCTCCAGTTTTTCAGCTAAGGTAGTGATTAAAGTATTTATTTATTTTATTTTTCGTTCCACATTTTTCAAAAATAAATAATTTATTTCGATTATATATTTTTCTATTTAATTAATTCAATATCCAGAATTAATTTTCACATTTTTTTTCACGATATCCGATTTAAAAAAAAGATCATCTTAAACGTGATATTTTAAAAAAAATAAAATATCTGATGTTTTTCCATTTAATTAAAATTAATTAATTAATAATTTTATTTTTTATTACAAAATATTTTAATTAAAATCAAAATTTAGAATGAATTAAAATTAATAGGATAATTAAAACCGATAATTATCATCCACGCAATTAAAATATAAAATAAATTAAATGCAAGATAAATAAAAAATATCTTAATTTTATGATCGAATCGAAACTCTAAAGAGTTTTAGTCTTCTGTTAAAAGATAAGCTTTCAGTCTCCCGTCTCTGTTGTATTTGGAATCCTTTTTGGGATTAAAACACTTTCATAGAAACTGTCAGGGAATTAAAAAACTGCTTCTGTTGTTATCCGAAACAGTGCCACTGTTTGAGAATAAAGCTCCACGGTTTGCGCCAGCTTGGAAGGAAACTGCTATTTGGTCCCCTGGGAATTCGCTTTAGCTTTTTATTGATTAGGAAACCACTGCTTGGAATTCGGCTGGAATTGAAAAACTGTAGCTTTTTCCCGCAGCCTTTTGTTTTTGTTTTTTTTCGCCACAGTGATGGAACCGCTGCACTTTTCTAATCCCAAATCATGATCCATGATCATGGTTTGTTTACATCGAAACAACCTTGTGCCACATCATGATCCACATCATGATCCACTTTACTGTTTCCTTTTGGAGATTGCGCTGTGCTGCGCCACTTGGCTTGGAACTACTGCAGTTTGCCGAAACAGTATAGGGAAATTGCTGCTTTGCTTGTGCCGCTGCTGTTAGTTGGATGAAACCGCTGCCAATAGCTTTGATTGGTTGAAACAGTTTGTGGGAATTCACTGCTTGGGCGCTTTTATGAAACTACTTTTTCTTAAAACAGTATAGCCGAAATAGTTGTTTTGGGATTAACGGAAATAGCCTTTTTGGCTCGGAGACCCACGGCTGCCTGGATTGCTTTTTGGGAAGAAAACTACTGTTTGGTTGTTTGGAGCACTGGCGCCGAAAGCTTGCTTTTAAAAAAAACGTCCCATCCAAAAGCCCTTTGATTGCACCACGTTTGGCGCTGCAGTTCAGAAACCGCTCATAAACTGTTTCCCAAAATAGTTTGCCGCCACCGTGTTCTTGGTTCTTCTACCTGTTCTTAATTATTTATTTTATTTTATTTTGATAACATAAAAAAAAAAAAATTAGAAACCAACAAATAATAATATTTACATTGATCCTATGAGTCCGCAGAGTTCACAATCAATTAATCTATCATGGTCAATCCCCGTGAATAAAAAAAATAATCATCATTCATTTAAACCATTCAATCAAACATGAAAATAAATAATGATCATAAAATCGGGATTAGAACGCCTGCAAAACAAAATTAGCAACAGTTCTAA
>JAOTRH010043230.1:0-19996 GCA_034768845.1 Heliamphora exappendiculata
AGTCATCCTTCCTTATTCCAGGTCGATGAATTCACACTGATTCTCATGCTTATAGTTTATGGGCTTGTACTACACGTCGACCGTTTTCTCAAAACGATCCCAAGTGATTCTCTGAGGCACAGGAGGTTCAACTCCTAGCACCAGCATCTTCAAGAACTGTTCCATAGCTTCCCACTAGTGGTATGTTAATCCCCTAAGCATAAAAGCTACGAGGTCAAACCTATTATCCGCATCTACCCCCAACCTAACCAGAATATGCATGGCATCCTTCAATCAGTTTTCAACTTCTGTAGGGCTAAGGGTTCCTATAAACTCCTTTGTGCCCAGATCCTTAAATTGTTTGATGAAGGGGTTACTGTTGCTCTTAGCTCGCATCATGATCCAACTCACGTTTTGTTCGGTCAGTCTTACAATCACCTCCAACATCCTTGTAGTTGGATCATGTTCCACCGGTCCCACTTACAGAGATTCATCTTGTCATGCCTCATTATACTGGTTTAGGTTGAATGACGCTCCATTCGAGTTTCCCCATGCTCCTTCATATCGTAGGAAAGTTATGATTTATTGCTTGACACAGGAGTCTAACTTATAAACATAAGGATAAGAACAAATAGTCTATGAAACATTTTAATGACACAAGGTTTGTCCCCCTTAATCTGATAATCCACTTAAACTTCGCAAAATGACATTAACACAAGGCCCCTCCCGGGTTATCTCCCCAATCTGATAACTTTCTTAGACTTCCAATTAGGACCTTGTGTCTATAGAACGCATTTCCTAAATGGACCTCAATGCAAGTCAGTCAGATGCCTGAAGTCAAAGATATGACAACCCTAGGCCTAAATCACTCTTCTCAACAGACCCCGAGACGACGCACTAAACCTACGGTCCACCACAGACCACACTCTAACAAGTTTATAGAACCTATAACCTAGAGCTCTGATACCAAAATGTAACACCCCGCTTTTGTAAGGTACCAAACCTGAACAAAGGAATGTGATCCCGCCGTAAATTGGCGAGCAAAGAGAAAGATAAGGGATAAAGATATTAAGAAACCAAACAAGAACTTCTAAGCAACCACAACACCTTAATGTCAAAAGAGGTATACATGAGTCACTAGGGATTCGCCATCCCAAGGACTTACGTTACAACTAAAAATATCAAAAACGTTCAGGGTCTTATACATGAAACTCAACTAAAACTAAAAACTAAACAAAAGAAAATTAAACCAAAACTACTCGACGACGCATGTGGTTGACCAACTCGTAGACGTTCCTGGTATCTGCAACCATAGAGGTTATAAGAGAGCGCACTTAGCACTATCATGAACAGAAAAGACAGTTACTTAGTTAAGGATAACTTAAAACTCTTTCTAAAAGCTGTTCATCACATTTGCTACAAAAAGAATAAAAACTGATGCATTTTCTTGAACATGAAAATATCACAGATTATACAGAACCTTCTCGGTATTGTAAACAGAAATATGTTCCTGGCTTAATGGCCACAAATTTAAAATGCATGACCACTTTCTCAAATCTAGACTTAAACCCCAACAATGTCCAAGTAGTCGTCAATCTCATGATCGAAAGTTCCGACAGTACTGTAACCTCAATTCGCAATGCACGGATAGCAACGTGATGGAATGAGGATCACTCTCCACCGAGCACGAGTGGTATGTGCTAAAACCCGAGACTCAGCCGAAAAGCCTTTAAGGCAAAAAACCCCGCTTAACCGGACACCTCCCTTATAGGGATGCATAAAAAACCCATAGTTGGGTAACCTCCCTCGTAACGGGGTATAAAAGGGCCGAAAACCATTGTAACTTGGCACATTAGAACAACCACACAAAATTATCCATACTTTCATAGTAACATCATGCTAGCTCAGAATACTATGGATAGCACACTTGAATTAAAAACATCATGATTTTTAAAATAACAGGTTCTTATGATCGTCAAACTAATCATAGTTCAAAACATGTGCGTCAAAGCATTTTTAAACATCATTTACATAAACTCAAGTTCAAGATAATAGCTAAGCACTTTTACTTTATCTTATATGCATACGAACCGAGCCTTTGTCAATGAACTAAGCTTTCTTCTCGGGTAATAAAACTTTCATGCCTAGGAAGCAAACATGACTTAACCGTCAACACGGAGTTCTACCCCTCTTAGAACGTGAAGTACTAAAATAATTCTGACCATTGAATGTTTTCTTAATTTTAGGGACCATGGTTAGTTTCTTTTTAGGTTTAAGGGGCACTACGCACATGCCCAATCCTTCACTTGTTTAAGGATTTAACTTAACAATTTATTACTCTATCCCAATCATTAAATTTTAAAGTACCGCAGCATTTTGAGGTACTTAGACTTGGAGTTGGATTATGATTTTTTGTGAATTTAGATTAAAATATTATCTACAACTTTTATGTTTTACACCAAGGCCAAAATATAAGGCCACTAGGTGAAAAACTTGACGAAAACAAAAATGGTTCAGCACTGGCTCAGAGAATTGGTCAGAAAAATGTTTCTGTTGGTCTTGATTTCAGGGTAACCATATCAAGTCCAAATGAGCCCATTTTTTAGTATGATCTATTTCGCCGTGTCCCCTATATGTTTCATGTTTAGATCTATGGGTATTTGTTTGGAACAAGTTAGACGTTTTGGCCATTTTAAAAATTGGTTCTGTCAGCCGCCAAAACTCAGCAAAGCCGATTTTGGACAGAGTGTTTGAAATAGTTTTAGGAAAACATCCCAAGGCTTTAAGGTCTGCTTTTTGGGCATACAGTACTTCAATATGTTATCTAAAATGTTCATGTAGACCACTTTTGGATTAGCTCACTAAACATTGGGGTTTTGGGCTACACAAAAATATGTGACAGAAGTGTCCCTTGAGGGATGAAACTCATTAGAGACTTTGAAAGGGGTTTTGACCTATCAAAATTCAATATTTTTTGCTAATTTGTTTTGGGTAGATAGATAAGCATGTTCTAGACAACTTTCATGTTTTGACCAAAGTTCGGATCTCACTTTAAACTACGATTTTTTAGTCGCCAGTGTTGACTGGTCTGAAATCGACACACTTTGGTCAAATTTTCATGTCTCGAGTTCTACTTATATAAATAGTTGAAACCGACTTTGGATGAAAGCTAATACAAAAAGATAAATCTTGACATAAAGAACATGCTTAAAATAATTTTCTACATTGATTTATGGCATTCCAAAGTTCAGGGCAAAAATATCTATGTTCTCAAAAATCAAGTGTCTTATGGTCCAAGGCTCCTACTTATGTTATGTGAAGTTTTTGTTCTATTTCTTGGCATGCTTGCATTTTAGAATTTAATATTAAGGCTCCAGAACACTTAGAAGTCATCAAAATCAAAGATAATAACATATAACAATATCTCATATCCCCCATAAACATAACAGCCCCAAATCTCCAACTACGAGGCCTTTTTCGTTTCATTTCGGTTCTCGATTCTTAGAGTGTTTAAAGAGATGTGTTGAGGGTTGTTTGGAGGGATATTAAACATAAGATTTAGAGATTTTACTTACATATTTGAGAGATCAAAAGATGGTGAAAAACTTGTAGGACTTGGCTTTTGGAACTATGGTCTCCAAAGACCCCTTTATTGGATCCCTTCTTCTTCTTCTTCTTCTTCTTCTTCTTCTCTCAAACTTCCATGGACCCTCAAGAACTCTCATAATCTAGTCTTGCTCCCTCTCTCTCCACCGAAATATCAAGGTGAAAGAAGGTGTTTGGGCTTAGTTTATATAGGAAGCCAAGGGAACAAAATAATTAAAAAATTTTGATACTTTTTCTTTCCTTCACATGGGCTTATTAATTCTTTTCAAGCTTTGAGGGGACAAAATCAGATTTAGGGAAGGAAAAATCTGATCCCCCCATCAATCAAGGGATTTTTCTTGGTTTTTGTGTCCCTATTGTGCAAGAAAATGCCTTAAATGTCAATTTGATGTGTCTTTTTGATGTCTTTTTCTACTGATACCTATTATTTTAGTATGTTTATGAGAAATATAGTATTCTCATATATTGTCATAGTTCTTATAGCAATTGATTAAATAGGTATAGTCATTTAAATCAAATTAAGCTATTTTGGTCGTATCTGACTTTTTAACTTATATTATTGTGTATATTACTTGTTCAACATGTATTGGATCATCATAATGCTTAACTTAATATATTTTTTTATCATTTTAAGCTAAAAAAAGTCACTTTTTGGCACTCTTCCCAAGGTGGTCGGCCACTAAGGGATATTTTTGTTATTTTTGATATTATTTTATCCTTTGCTACTTAATTGTACTTAAATTTTTTATTTAGGGTATCCATGTGTCTAAATTTAGATTTTTAAAAACTTTTCGAGCTTAATTCTTGTCTTAAACGACTCTGACTTATAACTTTGAATTCTTATCCTCAAAATTAGGATTTTAATACATACTTGTGTGGTTCCCACTCTGTCTTGCGTTTTGGGCTCAAAAGGTTAAACAGTCGGGCCGGTTCTTTTTACCGAACTTAGGTTTGAGATTTTGTTTCTTTTGAGATGTTGTTTCTTTTCTATTCGTATCTTTGAGTATGGGTTATTACAATCTACCCTCCTTTAAAAAATTTTGCCCTCAAAAATTTTATACCTTGCCCGAAGAGATGTGGATATTTCTCATGATAAGGCTTTAAAGCCACAGTCATAGTTCAAACTAATAGTTTCTAACACACGACTCTATACAACAATTCAAAATGCCATTAAAGGCTAACACTTATCCTTAAAAGGAACTACAACTCAATGCCTTTGAAGACCAACCCTCACCCTTATTGGGCTTCGCACAACACCTTCACAGGACTTACACACACACCCTTACCGGGTTTACACACACCCTCACAGGGCAAAACTCTTTTAGATTAATCACACCCTTCCATGGTGGTATCTTTAAGAACACACGATCCCCCACTACAAACTCCAGGTCGCCTCTCTAATTATCTGCACAACGCTTCTGTCTGTCTTGCAATTGCTTCAATCTCTCTTACATAAATTTAATCTTGTCAGTGGAAATTTAAACTATCTCCGGTCAAAACAATTTCCTCTCTCTGACTTCTTTTCAACAAATTGGGTTTCAACATTTCATACCGTACAATGCTTAGTAAGGGGAAATCCCTATAGTTGACTAAAAACTATTGTTATATGCGAACTCGATCAACGATAAATGTTCGTCCCAGCTTCCAGCAAAGTCTAGAACGCATGCTCTAAGCATATCTTCTAAGGCCTGAATTGTTCTCTATGATTGACCGTTAGTCTGTAGATGGAAAGCTGTGTTAAACTTTTAAGTAGTCCCCAATTGTTCTTGTGAGCTTGGCCAAAACTAGGACGTAAAACGTGGGTTTCTGTCCGATACTATAGAAATTGGTACTTCTTGTAGCCTAACGATCTCATCGATATGAAGCCATGCAAATCGATCTGCAGAATACGACATCTTTATTGGTAGGTAGTGAGTTGACTTCGTTAACTTATCCACAATTATCCAAATAGCATCACTCCCCTTGGGTGTTCGAGGGAGTCCGGTTATGAAATCCATGGTATTATGTTCCCGCCTCCACTCGGGTACTGGTAACGGTTGTAATAATCTTGTTGGCTTCTGGTGTTCAATCTTAACTTGCTGGCATACTAAACAACTTGACACGAAATTCTCTACGTCCTTCTTCATCCCACTTCACCAATATATTTCCTTTAAGTCTCTATACAACTTCATACTTCCCAGGTGTATGGTGTATGTTGAGTTATGTGCTTTGTCTAAAATTTGCCTCCTCAACTCTCCATTATTGGGCACATACAATCTGTGACCAAACCACAACACGTCATTTAAAATTTCAAATTCTATCTTCCCTTTATTTGCTATTTTCGCCCTTATCTTGACCACTTAATCATCCGCCAATTGAGCTGCTCGAATTTGATTAAAAAAAGAGTTAGTCAAACACTCAGAGTTACTAATAAGCCTCCATTCTTTCCTATGGGAATATGGGTTCTAAGCATTTGCATTACAGAAAATGTACCAGCCCGTACCGTTCATAGATGCGCTATTTTCCGAAAATGATTTCCAACTTAGGGCATCAGCCACGACGCTAGCCTTCCCCGGATGATAGTGAATCGTGCAGTCATAATCCTTAATTAACTCCATCCATCTCCTTTACCTCAAGTTCAGCTCTTTCTGGGTGAAAATATACTTCAAACTCTGATGATCTGTAAAGATCTCACAACGGACGCCATACAAATATTGTCTCCATATCTTGAGCGCGAAGATGATTGCAGCTAACTCTAGATCCTGGGTAGGGTAATTCTTCTCATGAGGTTTTAATTATCTGGACATATAGGCGATAACCTTCCCGTGTTGCATCAAAACGCAACTCAAACCATGGTATGACACGTCACTATAAATAACAAAGCCCTTCTTGCCTGACAGAAGGGTAAGCCCAAGTGCTAACACCTGTTTGGACTTCCACTCTTGAAAACTTCATTCGCATTCGTCGAATCATCCAAACATGACGTTCTTCTGAGTTGACCGAATCAAGGGTTTCACAATCAGGGAAAAGTCCTGAATAAAATGCCAATAATAACCAGCTAACCCCAAAAAGCTTCGTATCTCAGTCACGTTAGTTGGCCTTTTCCAAATGACTACTGCTTCCACATTCATTGGGTCCACTTGTATTCTCCCTCCAGATATAACATACCGAGCTACACCGCTCGATCCAACCAAAACTCACACGTTGAATTTTACATACAACTTGTGCTTTCTCAGGATCTACAAAGAATCTTCAAATGTTTCATGTGTTCCTCTTTACTCTGAGAATGTAACCAAATATCATTTATCAACACAATTACAAATTGGTCTAAAAAGCTTCTGAACACCTGATCCATCAGGGCCATGAAGATAACAGACGCATTCGTCATCCCAAAAGGCATTACCACAAACTTGTAATGCTCGTAACGGGTCCTAAAGGTAGTCTTGGGTATATCTGACTTCTAAACTTTCAATTGATGGTATCCTGACCTCAAATCTATCTTTGAGAACACTTTGGCTCCTTACAACTGGTCAAACAAGTCGTCTATCCAAGGTAATGGATACTTGTTCTTAACAATCACCCTATTCAATTATCGATAGTTGATACACATCCTCAGTGTTTCGTCCTTCTTTTTCACGAACAGTACAGGTGCTCCCCATGATTGGACACTAGGTTGGATGAATCATTTTTCTAATAACTCCAGTAATTATTCCTTATACTCTAGTAGCTCAGCAGGTGACAATCCGTAGGGAGGAATAGATGTGGGCGCTGTGCCCGGGTAGAGATTGACCGTAAACTGTACTTCTCAATTTGGGGGTAATCCTGGTAAATCATTTGGAAAAATGTCTAGAAACTCACAAATCACTGGTACCTCCGAAGGCTTCTTTTCTTCCATCTCTAAGTTCATCACATGTGCCAAAAACCCATGGCAACCCTTTTTCAACGTCTTCAAATCCTTAATGCCGACACGATACGGATAGGTGTTCTACTCTTGTCCCCTTAGAAAATGAATTCTTCCTCCCGGGATAACCTAAAGATTACTATTTTCCTAACACAGTTTAGCGACGCATGGTAGGATGACAACCAATCCATCCCAGCAATCAAATCAAACTCAGACATAACCAAAGGCATCAAATCTACCAAGATCTCCCTATCTTCTATCTTCAACATACAATCTTTACACACACTTTTAATTACCACTCTAGCCTTACGACCATCGAGACTAATACTGCCACTTGACCCTAACACGCCACTAAGGTTAAACATACCACGTAAACTAAATGCACCACTAGTATATGCTTACCCATACAAACCAAAACACAACCCTCGTCAAATCACAACATGCATTCGCATCTTTCCTTCACATACGTGCCACTCACTCAACAATATTTTAACCGTACATTACTAACTCCTGATTTTAAAATCTCTTACCATCATCACTCAATCCCTTCACACATTTTCTGTCGCATAACCGAATCAAAAACCACTTTCACACTTTAACTATTTCATCTTACCCGCCTTTTACCAAGATACTTGATTCATTCAAGGTCAATTTACAAAAACCATACCCATTAATTTGTACAGTTTCACTTACCTCCCACTATTCTCATCCAAATACTTATTCCTCCTGCGTACTCACACTAAGTTACTTCGCAACTCCACAAAAAATAATAGAATTATATCCCCCTTTAACTTCTCATACATAGAGTCCATACATTCCCATGAGAAAATTTCTTCTCTATACAAGCAACCTTTATGCAGTAATCTAAATAGGTTTTCCCTAACGGGTCACATCACAAAAGGTTTTCGAAAGCAACTTCCTTGTGACTCACACCGATGCCACAACAGAAATCGAATACCAACTCTATACGAGTTACGCAGTCTAGATGTCAAACGAATACAAATCAATACTTAAGAACCTACCACGTGAACAACTCGGTCTGACAAAAGAAAAAGCACACTCCACTGCTCAAGTAATTTTTAGCATCAACGGGATTAATTGTTTCCACAAAATCCTTGGTACCTAAATTCTTAAATTGTTTATCTAAAGAGTTACCAGTCCTTTTGGCCCGCATTACAATTCATCTTGCACTATGTTCACCCATCTTACGTAGTTATTCATCTCGAGAACCGTCATCCTTGTGCTAATTCGAAAACTTAATCCATTCTTGAACCTTCTACACTTTATCTCCTCATCAGGTATAAACTAGGTGGCATATCGTGACAACTCTATAAACTTCATCTTGAATTTTGCCACAGTCATCCTTCCTTGTTACAGGTCGATGAATTCATGCTCCTTCTCATGCTTATAGTTTATGGGCTTGTACTACACGTCGAACATTTTCTCAAAACGATCCCAAGTGATTCTCTGGGGTACTGGAGGTTCAACTCCTTGCACCAGCATCTTCAAGAATCGTTCCATGGCTTCCCACCAGTGGTATGTTTCTCCCCTAAACATAAAAGCTACGAGGTTAAACCTATTATCCGCATCTACCCCCAACCAATCCAGAATACGCAAGGCATCCTTCAATCAGTTTTCTACTTCTGCAGGGCTAAGGGTTCCTATAAACTCCTTTGCACCAAGATCCTTAAATTGTTTGATTAAGGAGTTACTGTTCCTCTCAGCTCGCATCGTGATTTAACTCGTGTTTTGTTTAGTCAGTCTTACAATCACCTCCAATATCATAGCGGTTGGAACAGGTTCCACCGGTCCCACTTGCAGAGATTTTTCTTGTTGTGCCTTATTATACTGGTTCAGGTTGAATGACGCTTCATCTGAGTTTCTCCATGCGGCTTCCTATCGTAAGAAAGCTATGACTTACGGATTGACACAGGAGTTCAACTTATAAACATAAGGATAAGAACAAACTATCTATGAAAGATTTTAATTACACAAGGTTCATCGCACTTAATCTGATAACCCACTTAGACTTCGTAAAACAACATCAGCACAAGGCCCCTCCCAGGTTATCTCCCCAATCTGATAACTTGCTTAGACTTCCAATTAGGAGCCTGCATCTATAGAATGCATTTTTTAAATGGACCTCAATGCCAGTCAGTCAGATGCCCGAAGGCAAAGGTATGACAACCCCAAGCCTAAACCACTCTTCTCAATAGACCCCGAGACGACGCACTTAACCTATGATCCACCACAAACCATACTTTGATAAGTCTATAGAACTTATAACCTAGAGCTCTAAAACTAAAATGTAACACCTCACTTCCGTAAGGCACCAAAGCTAAACAAAGAAATGTGATCCCACCGCAAATCAGCGGCCAAAGAGAAAGACTAGGGATAAAGATATTAAGGAACCAAACAAGAACTTTTAAACAACCACAACACTTTAATGTCAAAAGAGATATACATGAGTCACTAGGGATTTGCCACCCCATGGGCTTACATTACTTCTAAAAATATCAAAAACCTTTAGGGTCTTATGAATGAAACTCAACCAAAACTAAAAACTAAACAACAAAAAACTGAACCAAAACTACTCGACGACGCCTGTGGTGGACCAACTCGTAGTCGTTCTTGCTATCTGCAACCACAGAGGTTAAAGGAGAGAGCACTTAGCATTGTCACGAACATAAAAGACAGTTACTTAGTTAAGGATAACTGAAAACTCTTTCTAAAACAAGTTCATCACATTTTCCATGAGAAACATAAAAACTGATGCATTTTCTAAAACATGAAAATATCACAAATTATACAGAACATTCTCGATATTACAAACAGAACTATGTTCTGAACTTAATCGCCATAAATTTAAAATGCATGAAAACTTTCTCAAATTTAGACTCAAACCCCAACAATGTCCAAGTAGTCGTCAACCTCACGATTGGGAGTTCCAACGGTACCGTAACCTCAATTCGCAATGCACGGATAGCAACGTGATGGAATGAGGGCCACTCTCCACCGAGCACGAGTGGTATGTGCTAAAACCTAGGACTCAGCCGAAAAGTCTTTAAGAAAAAAACCCCGCTTAACGGGACACCTCCCCTATAGGGATGAATGAAAAACCCATAGTTCGGTAACCTCCCTCATAACGGGATATAAAAGGACAAAAAATCCTTGTAACTTGGCACATTGGAACAACCACGCAACATTAACCGTACTTTCATAGTAACATCATTCTAGCTCAGAATACTATGGATAGCACACTTGAATTAAAAATATCAAGATTTTTAAAACAACAGGTTCATGTGATTGTTAAACTTGTCATAGTTCAAAACATGCGCTTCAAAGCATTTTTAAACATCATTTACATAAATTCAAGTTCAAGATAATAGCTCAGCACTCTCACCTTATCTTATACGCATACGAACCAAGCCTTTGTCAATGAGCTAAGCTTGCTCGTCGGGTAATAAAGCATCTATGCCTAGCAAGTAAGCATGACTTAACCGTCAATACGAAGTTCTACCCCTCTTAGAATGTGAAGTACTAAAACGATTCTAACCATTGGGTATGATCTTGACTTTGGGTCATATGCGTCCTGAGTCGTGCCACGTCTTGAGCCGAACGTCTACTATACACCGTTGTGATCGGGAACGTTGGTGTACGGGAGTGGCATTGGGATTTATAGATTTTTGAAAAATGGTCAAAAATATCAAATTTTAAAAATGTTTAAAAAATATTTTAACACCTTGAAACTCAAAATTTGAAAATTTCTTTTTGTTGAAAATAGAGTCACCACTTAGTTTTTGAGAAAAACTAAGAAAAACAAAAATGGCTACTGATCTTGAAAACGTTAACCAGAGAAAAAAGGTTCGAGGGTTAAAGTACGAATTGAAAAAGGTGTTAGGCACCCCGTTCGTCCAACCATAAGGTTGGCCTCTACTAATCATCATTAGTTCTTTAATAGAATTTCTAAAAAATACATGCAAATAAAGAAAATGGAGGCAAAGAGAGAACATCTAAAATTAAATATGAAAAATACATAACATATGTACATAGCACTCCAAATTAGGACAAATAAAGGGATGAATTCCTAAGTCCTACGGTATGCAATTTCTAATTAAAGGATACATAAAACACTCCCATATGCAATTTTATCAAAATAATCTAAACTAGAATAATTTACATAAAAGATCAAAAACATGCTAGAAAATGCCAAAATTACCTAAACATGATTTGCAAACAAGAAACAAAATATTAAAGAAAGTAACTAAAATATACGCAATGTCAAAATAAGCTAAATTAGCATTAACATGATGAAAAGATAATAAAAATATATGATACATGTAAATTCTATGTGTAAAAGAAAATTTACTAACAAAGATAAAAACAAAAGTGAGAGTGTTTTAACAAGAAAGAGCTTGAGAAAGAAAAGAAAATCAAGAAAAAGTTTGTAAAAGAAAATTATGTTAAATGAAAATATTAGAAAATATTATTTGAATTACTGAAAGAAAATTTAACTATTCTCATTTTACATTTTAAAAGAAAAGAAAATAAGGGAGAAAAAAATTACGTTTAAAAAATAAAAATTAAACTAAAGATCTTTTCATGATTTTTGGGTTTAATGAAGAAAAGTAAGTGTTATGAAAAAGAAAATAAAGATATAAGAAGAAAAGAAAATGGTGCTTAGAAGAAAAACAAATATTAACATTAAGAGAAAATGAGTACTAAACTAATCTTATAAGAAGAAAAAAAAATGAAAATGGTGCATTGAAAAGAAATTAAAACTAATATTACAAGGAAATAAAAGAAATTTTAAATGCTAAAAAAAAGGACATTAAACTGGTTCTTAAAAGAAAAGAACATCAAGATAATATTACTAGAAAAGAAAAGGAAAAAATACTAGTAAAAAAAATTAAACTAATGTTAGAAAGATAAAAAGTGCATAATTGATTTAACGAATAATCAATTAAGTACATTATAATAATTGCATTATTATAACAATTAACAATATTGTTAAGTTGTAATTTTCAAAATATGTTATTACTAATTAATGATTTAATGAAAGAAAAAAAATATCAAATGTGTTAAGTATGAATGTGAATGAGTTAATGACTAAATTATAAACAAATTACATAAGAAAATTACACGAGGCAATTTACCTAATAAACAAAGTAAATTACATAAACAAAAGAGGCGTGCAAATTGAAATTGAAAGTTAACCCGATCACTCCAAAAGAGAGAGAATGGAGTTAGAAGGATCAGGGATCCAAACGGAATACTTGGATTGTCGGGAAATCCTCAAGTCGGGAATGTACTTCGATGAGCCAATCCTCGGGTGGTGATCCAAGAGGGGCTTCAATGTAGGCGTCGGAAGCTCAGAATTCGGTGTCTCGGCAGGGCTTCGGCGTCGGGGCTCAGAATTGCTCGGCGAATCAACAGAGCTTCTCTCTTAAAACATCTCACTCATATTCTGTCCTCGAAAGCATACCAGAGGTATGGTATTAATAGAGTTTATCAACCAATGAGATGCTGCCACGTTTTGGGACACGTCAGGCCATTTGGAGTTAGTGATCGCCATAGTGGACATGGCGGTCACCATGTTGAAAGAAGGTTCCAAAGGGTTCTATTGGCAGTCGCCATAATGTAAGTTGGCGACCGCCAGGTTTAAGGCGGCGGCCACCACTTTTGACTAGGGTTTCTAAAAAGTTCTTGTTGACGGTCGCCACAATGAACATGGCGGTCACCTTACTTGGATAGTAATTTTCGATGGTTCGACAAAATTTCTTTCGTTTGAAGTTTCTGGGTTCAAATATCGAGTTTGGATCACTTCCCGAGGATCGAACTAAAATACCATTTCACCTGCTTTCATCTTCGAATTCACCTAAAATTAGGCGTGGTCAATTTGGGGCGTCTATCGTTGCCTCTCTTTGATATAATTTGGATAGCAATGCGTGAAATAAGTTATATCAAAGACCTAGAGACAAAAATTATTTGACCAAGCCGTTAATCTTAGCCCACAAACACACAAGCATACATATGATGTTGGTCGTACTTGAATTTTTATTGAGCTGCCTACGTATCCCTTTGCTAGGAATCAGACCAAAACGTAGTTCTCGGGGCAAAATGCAGAGATGCGAGATAAGAAACATGGTGCAAATGCTAACATGATGCAGATGCTGGTGTGATTGAACAATTTCCAAAAGAATGAGTTAAGATCTAAAGGGAAGCACAAACAAGTCAAATATCGAGTTAAGATTTAAAAACTTGACTGGGGATAAAATAATTAAAAGAATCGAGGTAGGATCCAAGAAATTATCTTAACCGAGAAAGCAATTGATTGATCGAGTTAAGACTTCATAATTTCGAGATGAAAACGGGATTAAAACCTAAGTTATGGCTCAAAATTAATTTTATCGGAAAGAGAAATCGTGAATTAATAGGTCGAGTTAAGACCTAAAATTCGGAACGAGACACGGGATAAAAATAATTAAAAGCCAAGTTACGGCTCAAAATTAAATTTATAGGAAACGATAAACCACGAATTCATAGGTCGAGTTAAGACCTAAAATTCAGGACGAAACATGGGATAAAAATAATTAAAAGCCAAGTTACGGCTTAAAATTAAATTTATCAAAAGAGAAGACCACGAATTAATAGGTCTAGTTAAGACCAAAAATTCGGGACGAAACGTGGGATAAAAATAATTAAAAGCTAAGTTACGGCTTAAAATTAAATTTATCGAAAGAGGAGACCACGAATTAATAGGTCGAGTTAAGACCTAAAATTTGGGACTAAACGTGGGATAAAAATAATTAAAAGCCAAGTTACGGCTTAAAATTAAATTTATCAGGAAGAGAAATCACGCACAAGAATTTTCTTGATATATATATATATATATATATATTGAAACACACCCACGATTTTTAAAATTATTCTTGAAAAAGCCCCTAAAGTTAGAAAAACACCTACACAAAAACAAGAAAAATTATTTTTTTAAGGAAAATTATTTTTTTATTTTATTTATTATATATATATTTTGTTAAAAAAATATTTTTGTAAAATAATACGCACAAAGTCAATACGTATAAAAATACACAAACAAACAAAGTAAATGAAAATAAACATGTACACAAATAAAAGACCCCCAAACAGGCCCTCTCGGCGCTCTCGGTGCTCTCAACTCTCTCTACTCTTCACCTTGCTTTTGTGCCTTCTCTTTTCCTTGTGAGGATTTTCTATTGTCACATGATGTTCACCCTTATGTTTGTCATTCCCTTTCTCTTTATGGCAGGTCAGGGCCATGACGATGACTTAAGGGCAAGACGAGGCCCTTCTGCCACTGGGAGCTCCTCTATCGGGACTCTCGGGGATACGTCCACTAGCCTTCCTACAGGTGGGGTTACTTCCATGCAGCCCACTACTGCGATGGATGCTCTTGTTCTCGAGGCGCAGCGTGCCTCCCACTGGGCTCCTGAGGAGGCACGGGCAGCTGCCGAGGCACAGGTGGCTGCTGATGCTGCTACTGAGGCTGCGATGGCTGACTTTCTTGAACCCTGATGCTGGGGAGGGCCATCCATACCTTTTGATCCTCACACCTACGCTCCGATTTCCCACCGCTTACATCCGGGTGGGATGCGACGATACGAGCCTCCGACAGACTCAGTCGTCGTCGATGTTCTTCTGCGGAAGCCCGACCATCACATTTCTCGTCAGCGTCCATTGGTAAGTACCCTATCCTTATTGTTTTTAATACCAAAGCATGATATATCAAACGTAAACGCATGCCTAGGATCCCAGATGATATGATAATGTGTTTTGATATGATAGTGAATGATAATGATGATTTATTTTGATGATGGTGTGGTTGATGATTGGGATTTGAACTTAGCTTAGGTACCTATGCAATGGAGATTAAAACAGTAAGAACACTAGGATTTGAACAATTAATGAAATAGACAATTATTTTAGTGAAAAGTACAAAATAAAATGCTTGAAATTTTTTTATTTTTTAGGAAAAACAAAAAAATAAAGGGGGTTTTTTTGGGGGGCAGGGGGCATGAAAACTGAAGGGGTAATTTTTATCAAAAATCTTAAAATTATAGGCAATTTTGTCAAAAATTTCTAAAAATTTAGAACAAAATTTTCAAAAATCAAAAACTCAAGAAATCGAAGGGGTATTTTTAAAATTTTTGGAAATTCTTAGAAAATTTTGAGAAAATCCTAAAAAGATGGGGTAAATAATTTTTAGAAGAATCCTAGACATTTTTAGAAAATTCTAGAAAATTAAGAAAATTTTTTAAAAATCCTAGGAAAATATTTTAGAAGACTCTAGAAAATTGAAATTTTTTTTAAGAAAATCCTTAAAAAAAGGGGCAAAATACAAATATTATAAGATTTTTTATGCTGATTTTTTATTATCAACAAAATGATAAAAATTCTGCCTGGCGCACCAGGGCTTTGAGTTCCTAGTCTTTTGTTAGGATGTGCAGAAATCGAAGGGTCATCACTTACATACGAATCTAGAGTTATGGTGCCTAGTCATTTTAGGGCTTGAAAGAACAGAAAGGTCGTCACTTACACACGAACCTAGAGTTATGGTGTCTAGTTTTTTCTAAAGCTTGAAAGAACTGAAGGGTCGTCACTTACACAAGAATCTAAGGTTAGGGTGCCTAGTTTTCTAAGGGGCTTAAAAGAACCGAAGGGTCGTCACTTACACACGAATCTAGGGTTAGGGTGCCTAGTTTTTTTTAGGGCTTGAAAGAACCGAATGGTCGTCACTTACACACGAACCTAGGATTAGGGTACCTAGTTTTCTAAGGCTTGAAAGAACCGAAGGGTCGTCACTTACACACGAACCTAGGGTTAGGGTGTCTAGTTTTTTCTAGGGCTTGAAAGAACCGAAGAGTCGTCACTTACACACCAACCTAGAGTTAGGATGCCTAGTTTTTTAGGACATGAAAGAACCGAAGGGTTATCACTTACACACGAACTTAGGGTTTGGGTGCCTAATTTTTTCTAGGGCTTGAAAGAACCGAAGGGTCGTCACTTACACATAAATCTAGGGTTAGGATGCCTAGTTTTTTCTAGGGCTTGAAAGAACAAAAGGATCGTCACTTACACACGAACCTAGGGTTAGGGTGTCTAGTTTTCTAGGGCTTGAAAGAATCGAAGGGTGGTCACTTACACACGAACCTAGGGTTAGGGTACCTAGTCTTCTCTAGGGCTTGAAAGAACCGAAGGGTCGTCACTTACACACGAACCTAGGATTAGGGTGCCTAGTCTTTTCTAGGGCTTGAAAGAACCAAATGGTCGTCACTTACACACGAACCTAGGGATAGGGTGCCTAGTTTTTCTAGGGCTTGAAAGAACTGAAGGGTCGTCACTTACATACGAACCTAGGGTTAGGGTGCCTAGTTTTTTTTAGTGCTTGAAAGAATTGAAGGGTCGTCACTTACATACGAATCTAGGGTTACAGTGTCTAGTTTTTTCGAGGGCTTGAACCGAAGGGTCGTCACTTACACACGAACCTACAATTTTTCTTTCAAATATTTTTCTACACTTTACTTACTCGATCTGTTCATTATATTTTCTCTATTTATCTTGTTCTTTTCAAGCTGGTCACTACGTCAGAGGCTTTGGAGGTTCTGCCTTCAGGGAGGTGTTGGAGTGGTATGATGCCCTCCCTGCTTTTAGCCGGGCTTACGTTAACGCCTTCGATTTTACTCGCTTCATACCCTTATTGGGTAGGACGAGCAATGACCGGGTATGGCTGGCAGCCTTGGCGGAGCGGTGGTGGGAAACCACCAATACCTTACACTTTACCCCTTTTGAGGCTACCTTGATGCCTCTTGATTTTTCTCTCATTACCGGCATCAGAGTCGGTGGTGCCCCCATTCCATTCGACCCCACCAGTGCTCGTTCTACCAACGCGCTGATGAACCGCAATCGGGTTTGGTATACATGGTTCTTTAAGCGATTCAGACATTTTTACTGCACCGAGCCCTGCCACTTTTAGTGGGTCGCCCGGGGATTCTTGATGTACATGTTTGGTACCTCCTTGTTTTTGAACAAGGCGAACACCGTACATTTGCATTACCTTGACGCCCTGGATCGTCTTGATTGGGTTACTTCATTCGACTGGGGAGGAGCTGCTCTCGCCACCCTTTACAGCTTCATGAGGAGTCTTACTCGGTTCCCCTAGGAGCTCAGCATCGGGGGATACTAGAGCGTCTGAGAGGTATATTTTGGTTTCTTCCCCTTTTTCTATTCATTTATGTTATTTATTATCCATCATCTGCTTGCTGACATCTTTTTCTTGCAGCTTTGGACTTATGAGTTCCTCGGGCTTCATGTCCCAGCGAACTCCTCGGCAGATCCTCTGGTTATTCCTCGTGCAGCCTGGTGGTCCTGAGGGCTGAAGGGGAAGAAGGCTGGGGGGAAGGATATTGATCGGTTCTGGGTTTCGCTGGACCGGATGACCCCTGACCAGGTATCCTTTTACTATGTCATGTTCACGGCTGTTTACTTGTTCACTGCATTGTACTGTTTCTATTCATATTAATCACTGCACCCTAATTATCATACCGTACTGTATTCACTATTTACTACCTTCTGCACTGTACTTATACTTTGAATTGCTGTAGGTTCACTAGGATGTCTGGAGGGGAGTAGAGGATCGGGCTGACGCAGACCTGATGCGCAGCCATGACATTGCTGCGAGGCGTATTTTGCTAGAGGGTCCATTCGGACGGGAGTATTATCTCAGGGAGCGAGTGGTTCGCCAGTCGCTTGGCCTTGATCATTTCCATATACTGGTGGCTCCTTCAGTACACATGCATCGGACCGAGCTTCTAGGTCGGGTCGACTTGCTACTAGAGACGGTGGGACCCATATTTCGAAGCTACTATGCCAGAGGGGGATTATACTGCCTGGGCTCATGCCCATTTACTAGGCCCGTTAAGACCTGGCCCTGCTGCCCCTAGTGGTAGGAGGAGGGGCGAGCGCCGGAGGATGCTGACACCAGTGCTACGGGAGATGCTGTCGTCGGAGCTGCTGGTGGGATGCGAGGCCCAGAGATTCCATGGGATGTACAGACCGTGGTGTACGGCTTCCCTTTTCCTCTACCAGTCCTTGTTTCACCAACGCTGAAGTTTAGGGCTGACATCGGCCAGGTTAGTCTCCTACCTTTCTTTCAGTCACTTGTTCTTTTTATCTGTCTAGTTTACCTAAACTGTTCCCTTTTGCAGGTTGATCAGGCTTGGTTAGACCGTACGATGCTGATGGTCACTGGCTTGAGGATACTGGTCCGGCAGATGGATGCCTCGATGCGAGTAGCCGGCATTGCTTTCACGCGAGTAGCTGTTGTGAGTAGCTTGCATGCTCTTTTTAATTTTTTTGCATCCTTTTGTCTTTATTCTGTTTTAAATCTTACTTTTCTCTTGACAACCTCCAGTTTTAGCTACCGATATAGTGCCGCCACAGGCTCCGGTTAGGCCTCCTGCTCCAGCCCCAGCTCTGTTTTGAGCTTGTGGTTCCCGGGCATCTTCTCGGGCTCGTTCCAGAGGATCAGTCTCATCTGCTCAAAGCCGATCCAGAGTTGTCTGTTCCTCTGGCAGTGATGATGGTGATGACTTTGATAGACTCTTCGAGGATGATAACTCGGAGGAGGCCGACGGTGCCTCCTTCCGTCGAGTCTGCCCGAGGCACACCTGAGAGAGAGAGCTCCCCCCTTTCCTAGTTTTACTTATCTGCTGCTACGTTTATTTTGATGGGCCTACGTGCCCTAGTTTGACACATCTATGGGCATGCGTGCCCATGTTTACTATTTTATTGGCCTGAGTGCCCCAGTTCTTACTATGATACATTTTATTACTTTCTGATGCATTTCTAGGCATTCGTGCCATTTATTACTTCTCATGTTCATCTTGTTGCATATCATTCCTTTATTGCCGCTCAAGCAGTCTTAGATGCATGATTCAAATGCCGCAATTTACACAGATCATGCAAACGATAAACTGACACACACCCGCCATGTACAAACATGGCGGTCGCCATAATACAATATGGCGGTCGCAACTTTCAAGGAGACTGACATGGCAGCTGCTATATTAGACTTGGCAGTCACCTGGTTAAAAAGGACGATGCCACTGTATTATGCTTTTCAGAGTTGGCAGTCGCCTACTCTAAGGTGGCAGTCGCCATATTGATTGTACTTTTGGCTGAAATTTTTGATTTTCCGCCCTTTTTGGCCTTATAAATACAGCCCTGGAGGCCCCATTTGCTGTTACTCCAACTCAGATGGATTCTTCCCTTTCTGCATGGGTTCAGACTGTTAGCCCAAGGGCTCTTTAATTTGATTTTGATGATTTTTATAATTCATTTTCTAAGAATACATGTTTTTAAATGGATAATATTTTATATTGTCAAAATGAAAGTGTTAACACATGTTGAACAATCATAGTTGACACCTTAGCCAAAAAGGAATGACTTTTATATCAAAAGGTTCAAACACTTAAAAATTCTTTAATTTGAATT
>JAOTRH010043241.1:0-19995 GCA_034768845.1 Heliamphora exappendiculata
CACAAAAGCAATTTGAATACTAAGTGGATTTACTGTCATCCCTGCATAAACCAACAGAGGGTTACTTAATAAAGACATATGCTTACAAAAGCAATTTGAATACTATGTGGATTTACTGCCATAGCAATATGCCCAATCCAAATCATTTTTAAGCCCATTTCCTCCAACACACAGTTGGGAGGAAATTTCTTAATGAAATTCATGACATCTTTCAACACCATCAAATCAAGCAATACATGTCAAAATAGAAAGAATTACCAAAATAAAATACGTTGGGATTTAGATCATCTATCGCAAAGGAAATGAAAAAATGTGTTAAAAATGATATGACCACAGTATAAATCCACGATCACTCAAGGCACAAAAACTTACATGTCACTCTATTACGATATTGATCTCTTATTGATAAACTACACAAAACAAATAAAGAATTGATGAACCTAAGAAGTTAAAATATAATTCTCCTTAACTTAGGATAGATAACAATCATATTATTTTAATCATCTATCCCAAAGGAAATGAAAAAGTGTGTTAAAAATGATATGACCATAATATAAATCCATTGCACTTTTCTACAATTTTCTTTTGTGGACAACACTTTTGTACCATTAACTTTTGAGTTAAATATTTAGTTTTGGATCATTATACAAATAAAGTTAAATTAGAGCCACAAAAACATAAAGTGTAGGAAAAGGCATTCCCTATGGTTGA
Organism: Heliamphora exappendiculata; assembly: GCA_034768845.1. Classification (NCBI taxonomy): domain Eukaryota; kingdom Viridiplantae; phylum Streptophyta; class Magnoliopsida; order Ericales; family Sarraceniaceae; genus Heliamphora; species Heliamphora exappendiculata. Next base: position 712 of record JAOTRH010043241.1, read on the forward strand.
ACCCAACAGAGAATTTGAACAATAGTTTAGAGAGGGCAATGGAAAAAAAATTAATAGTAATGAATTCTAAATGAGAATGGTGAATAATAAAACCAAAATTAATAATATTATTTTATAATATAAAAAAAGAGAGAGCGATTACTTATGTGGGCCATCAAACTTTTTAGTGTTTTATTCAAAATGCGGGACATCAATTAAAATTAATCAATTGTAACAAAAGTTAAACACCTTAAATTGATTGAGCCAACATATATAATAAAGAAAAAAGAGAGAGACAAAAGAAAGAACGAAGAAGAAAATAAAAAAATAATAATCTACTGGGTAAGTACAAACTGTGGGCCTCCGTTTGAGATAATTATTTATTTATTTTTATATTTGGTTTTTTTTTATTTAATAAAGTTTTTGAATTATTTAGTTAAAATATTATATTTTTCAACCATACTCGTTGAGATAAATTTAAAAAAAAAATTCAAAATATAACTTTTTAAAAAAAATAAAATAAACTAAAATAAATTAATAAGTCAAATTTTATGTTAATTACTTTTATTTTTAGTAAAAAAAATATTTTTTGATTAAATTTTTTTACTTTTTTTGTCTTATGTCATCAACACGATTTGGAAAAATAAAAAATTTAAATCAAAAGATTTAAAAAGTTTTGAAAAAAGAAAAATAAGCAAATTTTTTAAAATTTAGCAAAAAAGTTCTGTATCATATTCATATTATATCTCTATAATTTATGGCCTCGTTTGGTAAATGGCTTAAAATTAGGTTTTTTACAATTTTGCTTAAAGATCAAAAAATTAAAAGGTCTTATTTTTCAACTCTTTGCATTCAGCATGATTTTTTTTTATATATTTTAAAAATATCATAACTTTAATTATACAAATTTATTTTTTATAAAAATTATATATTTAAAATATAATTGTCAAAACATATCAAACAAAATTTATATTGAATATAAAATTATTTAAAATTAAAATTTAAAAAATTATGGTAATTTTAAGTAAAAATTTTTGCCATTTAACTTAAAATCACCTCATACTTTTTTAAAATAAACTTTTGTGTTTTCGAACTTAAAGTGATTTTTTTTTTTAAAGTCAGAGTTAAAGCCAAATTGCAAAACGAGGCTTGTATGTGCTTCATAAGTTGTGATTTTAGATTTATATATAAAAAAAACAAAAACAAAACAAAGCATACATTGGCTGGAGTTTTTGTTAATAGGTCCTAAAATCTTAGGATACGTTTGGTTGCTAGATAATGGGAGTGGGTAATTTAGTTATTTATGGAACCCATCTATTTTCATTTGGTTATACAATTTTTTGAAGATGGAATAAAGTTCTTTTTGGTAGGAATCTGTTTTCTATAAATTGGGAATAATTCAGGTCTAGTTTGTAATAAATAATCAAAAAATTGCTTATTTTTTTGTTATCTTCGTTATATTTTTAACTTTTTAAATTGTTTTGACTATAAGAATTGAAAAAGTAATTCTTTTACCAAACTATAAAGAATGTTTACTAAAAATGAAAATAAAAAGTAAAAAAATGAGAAAATTAAGAGCATGTTTGGTTGTATTTTCTAAAATTATTATTTGAAAACTGTTTTGTAAAAGTAAATTTAGAAAACGGACTTTTATAATATTTTTTTTAATAAAAAAATTACATTTAATGTACTATATTTACAAACCTTAATCCTAACTGTCCTAACTCAAGATATGAGAGACCGCCGGCGACTTGAGAGACCGCTTGCGACAATCGAACGACAACCACGACGATAACGAGCGCCTGAGAGGCTGAGACCACGACGACTACGGTGACGAACGAAAAAAACAAAGCAAAAAAATTGAAAATATCATTTTGCTGTTTTAAAAAACGCTTCATTTTTTAACTCAGTATTCTTTGTTTTTTTGAATATGATTTTTTCGAAAGTGTCACCAAATAAGTATTTAATTTTTTCAAAACAGATTTTGGAAAATTGTTCCAAACGTAACTTTTTGAAAAAATGAAAAAAAAGGGGTGCAACTGGGATGGGTCCCAATGTCGGCCAATACCAAAACAGCACAACCCCACCATTAAAAATTGGACTCTGCAATGAGAGAGTGGGATTATTACTGGGTGAAAGTTGAAAATCACAACTCAAAGGAGTAGGTTGCGGAGTAATTAGCCACTAGTTTCGAAATATTAGGTGGTCTTATTTATATTATATTTTTATTTAATAATATAAAAAAATATTTTAAGTGAAATAATATTAATCTATTTCTTTTGAGTAAGATAAGACAAAAGTAACTTATAATATATTAATTATTTTTATTTATTAAAAATAATATATAACATTGCCTGCCTAAAAGTAACTTATAATTAGCCTTACTTGCAAGGAAAGGCTTTAAAAGAAAAGTTGTTACTTCAAGTTAGTTAACACGCATCTCTTTAGTCTTTCCCAAAGCAGGACTCTTTATTAACTTTAAAATTAATAGAGGTCCCACAATCATTATGATTTCTGTTTTAAAATTCATTGTTATGTTAAGTCCAGGTTTAATGGTGAGCAAAATCTTGAGGGTGTGTTTGGAATCATCAATTTTTGAAAAAAATCATTATGAAAAAAGAAAAGGTAAAATACATGGGTCACTCTGTGAGATTTGTAATTAATATACAAGTGTCTTTATAATTTATAAATTTATTTATTTCATTAGTTCTCGCACCATAATTTATCGTAAAAGATAATTTTTGAAACGCAAAAGTAAAAAGGATCAAAATGAAACTTTTAAGATTAGCATGTGTGTTTTTTTTTTTTTAAATTTAAAAAATCTGTTTTAAGTTACTTTTGACAAATAGGAAGAAAACAAAGCCTGTTATAAATAAGATAGCATAGATTTTTAAAAGGAAAAAAAAAGGCTGAAAACTGCTTTCCTAAGCTTTGACAAACACTCGACGAATTGAAGTGTTTTAAGGTTAATTTGGTTTGGAAAATTCTACGATCCTTCGGAGATATTCACTAGGATTTTAACATTTTACTAAATTATTCTATTTGGAATGAGCATGAGTTGTCGAGAAACACAATTACTCGGAATGACAATGAAATAAGGTGGGAGTGAAGATGTAGTGTTCTACTCTTATTCTTTCTTTTATCGAGATGGGATTGAATAGAAAAAATTGAGAAAGAAGTGGGAGCAGAAATGTATCGAAATTGTTTCTTAACTTTAAGATGATGATACTAATGAGAATTAAAAACAATGCAGTTAGTAAAAAGGAATAGTTGATTAATGGATAAAGTTAAATATAAAAAATATGAAATAGAGATGAAAAATCATAAGTAAACATAATATTTTTCTTTATGTTTTGGTCTTGTTAAATTTATATATAAAAATATATTTATTTTATATTATCGGGGTACAATAGAGAAAATTGGGATATGAAAAATAAATACCATCCTCACTTCCCATGCTATCGGGGATATAAAAAATTCATAAATAACTGGTAAAGACAAGCAGAAGCTAGGTGCAGCTGATGAGATTTAATCATCAATCTCCGAACGTAAATGAAAAATCTATTAATGTACATATTAAAAAAAATCACATAAAAATTTACGTGAATCGGCACAACCTGTTTACATTTACAGTTGAAAGAGATAATCCACTATAATTATAAAGATACAACTTATTTACATCTACGAGTGAGAGAGATATTCCACTATAATCGTAAAATATACAATCAGGAGACTAAAAACACCCAAAAATTCTATACCCATAAATCGAGCCTTAAAACAAAGACTGAAAACTACTGGCACAGAGCTGTGTTTGGCTCAACATTTCACTATGTCCATCTTATTAATGATAATTATAAAGACAATTGTGTTAAGAAACCCAGTGCTTTTTGAGCTGCGTTTGGCTCAACTTTTCACTATGTCCATCTTATTAAAGATAATTATAAAAACACAACTGAGTCAAGAAACTTAGTGCTTTTTGAGCTGTGTTTTCACTATATCCATCTTATTAAAGATAATTATAAAGATAACTTGGTCAAGAAATCTAGTGCTTTTCGAAAAACACAAGACTTCAAGAATTGGATTGAACAAATGTTTACAAATGCCTTTTCTTTGTGCAGGTCATCATCAAGTAATTGGCCTGTCCATGAGGCCTCCTAGCGAACCATGTTTGCTTTCATTTAAATTTTATTGAAAAATTATTAGTTATTTTCATAGTAGCATGTGAATGTACTCTCGATAAATGAAAAAATCTAATACATATTAATAGAGATACATTTTTTTGATTGTCCCCCCGCCATATAACCAAATAAACTTGAATTAATATTATAAGTATTCGTTTACATTGTTAAATAAAACACTATAGGGTTCTCTTAAAATAAATAAGTAAATAATAACCAATAATAGAGAGGCAAAAATATATAAAGTAGTCAGAAACACATAATAAAGAGAGATATAATTGAGTAAAGAAGAAGGCTAGTTAAGCACATAGTATTGGTAGTATGAACAATGGCAGGTTATCAAGATCGAATTGTTTCTAAAAGCACAACTATTCCTCCTATTTATAACCCTATGAGTAGTTTTGTTAAGATTGGGATATGACTCCCTAAGAGGTATAATTAGATTATGAAAAAACGATCTTGAGGAATCAAGAGATTCTATTCCGAAATCGACCATAAAGTGTTCTACTTCAACTCAATTAGGTCGGCCATCGAGTGCCCGATGGGTACCCGACTCATTCGAGTTAAGTACCCGACCCACTTGGGCCGAATGACTTGGGGGGTCACTCGAGTGACCCAAGTGGGTGGGTCCATAGGGTCTGACAAATTATTTTTTTAGTCAGAAAGTCACATGTCTTCCAACATCCCGTGCAGAATTGTATTGCCATTGTCCTTGCTATTTACAGGACAGTCATTCAAATCTCATATGAATCTCATGTTGATATGGTCTGTGCTCTATGTTTAGCTTTGTTTAGTCTGTGCTGAGCCGCATAGCTAGTGCCATGTTATGAAAATTAAGTAGTTAGAGCTATACGTAGTCAAAGCTACACAGCCTATGCTGTCTTCACGACCTGTGTCATAGTGGTAATACAGAATATGCTGTCTTTACGACCGGTGTTGTGATAGTAATACAGTCTGTGTTGTCTTCATGGCCCGTGTCATAGTAATATTATTGAGTAGTTAGGACTACTGTCATGGTCTATATTATGTAGTGATCGAGCAACTGGGGTCCTAGTAACTTGAATCCAAATGACCCAAGTTGGTGGAATCTAGATTCCCCTTAAATGGTTATATTTCGATCGCACCCTCTTTCTGTCCTTCTAGTGTTTAGCGTACTAACTTTACCCATCCGAGTTAGTGAAGATCCCAATAGCTTGGATGCTCATCACCTAAGGTAAGTTCAATGTATGTCTTCACAGGATCGACAGTGCATAGAATACAATTCTTTGCCAAAATGTAAGTTTAAACCCGTCGAACACTTTAAGCCACTTGAGCGACTCTACTTGAGCAACTCGAGCCAATGCCTGATCATGAATTGCCATGTCTCTGTCTTGCTCAGATCATATTCTTTTTTCGACCCACCCAAACCGGGTTAGGGCAATCAGTTTTTTTGTTATGTATATTTATTCTTGCCGACGTGTTCACCAAATGATTAGCCCTAATTCAGGCTACTTAAATCACCCTGCTTCTTTAATTTTGGCGTTTGTTGGTGGGATTATCATCCTTCTTTATTTTTTCGATGTTTTTTCTGAATAAAGTATCCATCTTGAGTAACTAATATATTGCTTGCTTGAATTTATTAATATCACGTGAGATTTCTTAATTGAGCCATCTACAAACACCATAAAAGCAATGCTACGTAATAATGCGAGATTACTAAATAATTTCTTTAATTTACTCCACTATAATTTTCCCCTTGAATATCACACTAACTCTATCTTCTTCAAGCAACCTCGTAATTGATTTGCTTATATTAACGTATAATTGGACAGATTGCATTTGCATCTCCTCATCAAGTTTCTAAGTACTCTATTCAAATTCTACTAATTCAACGCCAGCGAAAGCCACTTGGTGGCCAAACAAATATCTTGAATTTTTTTTTAATGGGGTTGTATGGTGAGAACCTTCGTAAACGACTTTTATCACCATCCGAATGTTCATCTAAAAAACAGAGTGAAAAACATTAAACATAGTCTAGATTAATGCCTTTTTTTTGCTAATTTTTATAATTATTGAATTTTTCTCATTATTTAGATAATCTATTATGATGCTCTCGTCGAGACTAACTCAAAAAATACTTTATTTTTGACCCAGATATGAAAAAAATTCAAAATGACAAAAATAAACCAACTTAGCTAATAAATTAGATTTTATGTTACTTTTGTTCGTCTATAATGATTTTTTAAAATCTTTTATTTATTTATTTATATTTTTTGTTTATCTCTTCAAAATAATTCAAAAAATTAAATTTCTTGATAAAAAAAAAAGAAAATTAAAAAAAAGTAATAAAATCACACAAAATAGCCCAATGGGGACCAAAATATAGGTAGGATTTAGGTCGGGACTCGGGCTAGGCTACCGGGCTTCTATTGGGCCGCCTGACAACATATATATGACCCAATCTGTCCAATCGGGCTTTTGCATGAATCGTGTTTATGAATCAAAAAAATAATGGCCTTTTATGTGCATCGTCAATATGAATCCAAAAAAAAAAAAATGGTGCCCACTGCCCAAGTTGTGCTGAGGTCATCTCGGGTCTCGTCTCTCCCTCTCTCTCCATTCTGCATCTCTTCCCGCCGTTTCTCGTCGGCCGACGTATCCGTCGCCGGAGGTCGCGATTTCATCCCGTCGTCGACTCACAGTGGGGGAATCCCTATTCTTTCATCGACCTTTCTCCTCAATTCGTAGCCGAAAATGCAAACAGTACCCTCTATCTCTCGAACACACAATTATCAGACGTTTAGATACATATATATAACTATATAAGAGTGCACACACACACACACACACGCACACACACACACACATATAGCTGTGTACAAGTTTATGTCTGATACTTGGGCAGATTGTAATGATATTCTGACTATTGGTTGTTGATGAGGTTTGATTTGCAGGTTATAATAGCAAATGGGGAATGCCAATTTTTTCTTCGACTTCTCAACGGCTGCATCCAAGCCCTAGATTCCATCAATGACTGTATTGGTCAGATCTTTGCTGACATTTTCTGCGGCAAATCCAACATTGACGTTGTAAACCCAAGGTACCCAATTGTCAACTTTTTTTACATTTGTGTGCTTCTAAAACTCAAATAAATAGACCAAAATGAGCTCCAACCCTTTCATCAAACCTATCCGAATCAAAGAAAAACTTGATTTTTCATCAAATAAAGGAAAAGACAAGGTTTTTCATCAAATTTTGTGAAAGAACCTGTTGGGATACATTTGGGATTTTTTTAAAGAAGATTTGGTGGGATGTTAAAAAGTAGTGATGAATAATAGTTAAAATGGGGTTTGAGGACAAGTGGGGAATTCTTTAAAAGATTTGATGAAAGACTTGATGACCATTGGAGTATGTAGCATTAAACAAAGCTTTTAACAAATTTTTACTCAAATCTGATGAATGAAAAGATGATGGATTGAGATGACCTAAGCGTTGTTTTCTTATTTTATTATCGAATTCAATCTTTAGTAGTTTGCTGTAGGACCCATGTTCTGAATGTGTGTGTAGGTCTTCTAGGCGTGATGGAGCACTGCCTCGTGCTCTTCATGATATCATTGAGACCGTTGGTGACCAATGCCAGGTAAGGACTAAAAATTGGTTCTCACAAAGAAAGAATTGCGATAATGAAAGAGATTCGCAAGCAGTTTTCAATGTCTTGGACACAATGCTGAAAGATAATTTGGAGCGTCTGAAGATGATGAGGTTAGACTTTTGACTTTAGAATGTTTTGAAATGGCTTTTGGGAAAGTTCTAAATTCTTGAATGTTTCTTGTTCATTTTCACAACTTATGTAGGGAAACCATATCATGGGCACATGTAGGTGTACGTGGTCGCACGTGTGAAGCCGATTACACTCAACATGTAGCCATTATTAGGGCTTTGTGTTTGGAAGGTAAGTTGGGAGCAGCCATATGGCTTAGGAACAAGATGATTCATAATGGTGTAATTCCAGATGTGCTTACACACAATTACCTTTTGAATGGATTTTGCAATGCTGGTGAACTGAAGAAAGCAGATTGGCTTGTTAGAGAGATGCAATGTTGGGGTCCCACTCCCAATTGTGCTTCGTATAACACTTTAATGAAAGGATATTGCCTTATTAATGATGTGGATAGAGCTCTCGATCTCTCCTCTGCAATGGGCAATTATGGTATTGTGCCAAATAGAGTTACCTGTAACATTCTAGTACATGCACTTTGCAAGAAAGGACTATTGGATGATGCTAGGAAACTTCTTAAAGAAATATTAGATGAAAATTGTGACAAGGAAAGTTCTAATTTATTCACTTCAACAATACTTATGGATGGTTACTTTAAGAATGGAGATATGGTGCAGGCTTTCGCTTTTTGGGAGGAGATGATCCGAAATGGTAACCAAGTGGATGTTGTTGCATATAATGTTGTCATTCATGGATTTTGTTTGAGTGGAGATATGATCCTTGCATATAAATACTTATCTGAAATGTTTAAAAGTGGTTTTCTGCCTGATGTTTTCACTTACAATACTCTTATAAGTGCACTTTGTAAGGAAGGAAAGACTGATGAGGCTTGTTATATTCACAGTGTTATGCCAAGAATGGGGATTTCTCCTGATCAAATCTCATACAAAATGCTCATTCAAGGGCTCTGTATTCAGGGGAATGTAATTAAGGCTAATGAATTTCTTCTAGCTATGTTAGAGAATTTGATTGTACCTGAGCCTGTCATTTGGAATGCCATAATTGATGGTTATGGGAGAATTGGAGATACACAAAATGCTCTCTCTGTTAGAGACCAAATGTCGGCATTTGGTGTCTTACCAAACATATTTACTTATAACGTATTGATTCATGCCCACATAAAAGGTGGCAAAATCGTTGAAGCCCATTCTCTTAAGAAGGAGATGCTCTTAAATGGTCTTTTTCCTGATTTGGTCACTTATAATCTGTTGGTAGGTGCTGTGTGTAGCAGTGGACACATTCATTCTGCGCTCATCTTGCACGATGAAATACCGAGGAGAGGCTATGATCCAGATATCATAACTTATACTGAACTCATTAAAGGTTACTGTATGAGAGGTAAAGTAAAGGAGGCAGAAAAACTTTTTACCAAGATACAGAGGTCTGGTTTACCGGTTGATCACGTTCCATTTCTAATACTTATGAAAAAGTACTGCAAGATGAGGGATCTCAACAGGGCATTTGACCTTTATCAAATATGGCTTGAAAGGGATAAATAAGTATGCGCATTAGCCAACTTTTTAATGCATAGGCAATGATGATGACATTTGTTCAAATTGATGCCCCGTGATGACTTGATTTTCACTGGCCTTGTACCTATGGGGCTCTTCAGGAGTTGCTGTGGAAAACTTCAGGCCAAGTTCATACTTGTTATTTAATCTGACTCTTCCAAAATGGACTAGCTTTGGTTAAAAAAAAAGTTTCAGTCCCCTGCTTTCTGCACATAGGGAAATGACCATACAAGCGAATGACAATTTACCAGTAAAAGTTTAGTCCAACGAAGTTGTTTCCTTGGCTGATTCAGTTGATTGAGTTTGCAAAACATGGCCTAAATTTCGCACGTTATGGCAGTGGTAGTTTTATGCTTTTATCAGTGGCTTGCCTTTAGTGCAGGTATGTGTTTTCACTATAGTTATGTTTTCAGTTTCTATTTCAGCAGTTTAAAGTGCTTTATTTACATAATTGTGCGTGCGTGCGTGCGTGTGTGTGTGTGTTCAAGTGTGTCTATATGTAATACCCTCAAATGAAGCCATTCCCCATTCTTTGTTGGGCAAAATCCATTTGTGTGGTTTGATCTAGAAGCAAGCACTTCACCCTGACCAAGGTTTTAAATATCGACCGTTACGTATCGGGATTTTGTGCATCCGATACCGATATTTACCAACGTATCGGCCGATACTGTCCGATATCTACTGATACATTACCGTATCACCGATACCGATACGTCTTCCGATACGACGATTTAGAACCCTGCCCCTAACATTTAGAAAATCTAATATACCCCCATGTGGTTTTGGACGAAAGTGCTACTATTATGAATTCCATCCAAATTAATGGTAATTGTGATGAGTTAGCACGGAAAAAATGTTTAATCCAAAATCAATTCTCAATACAAAAAGACAATTATACCCTTATTGTCTTTCGAAGTCCCAACGCTAACTAGGAGCGCTGCTACCCCACCAAACTTCCTTCCTAATCCATCACCTCCTCTTCCATACCCTACCACTGTCACCACCCCCAGTCCCCTCCCCAACCACCATTGCCCCTCTCATCATAACTTTGACATTCAAAACTTCAGTTCTTGGGCTGACATCATTGATACTTCAACTTTCGGGACAACCCGCTTTATATTTATTCAATCCCAATGCACAAATTCTTCAATCTAAAACTCAGTCAAGGTAGTAAACCGTGGCAAGCTCTTATGTCTTTCAGTCGCCCCATCATAGTTCAAGTTATATCTCTTCGCAACATTGAGAACTGGTCTGGATTAGCTAAAAATATTCTCATTCCCGTCTAGTACTCCACATCGGGAAATAGTTTTTTTCTTGAAACTATATATATATATATATATATATATATATATATATATATGTATGTTTTTATTTATATATATTTATGTGTATAAAAAGTTCACTGATTATGTACACACGCATCTATGCGAAGGTAAAAAGTTTCTTGCGTACAGTCTTTGCACTATTTAATCAATTGGAGATGCTATTGGTGGTGGTTGAATTTGGTGGTGTAAAATGGTTCTCTTCTCCATAATACCTTTCCAGACAGAAGGAGGGGGATCAATATCTTATTCTATTTTTAGGTTTAATGTATTTGGACCCTTAGCAATAGGCCAATAGATAGGATGCACAAGTTATTTGAGATTTTATGTGATAAATTATTATTCAGCTACCAAGAGCAAGTAGTTTGTGCTTATTTGATGTGATTTTATCTTAACTTTTACTTGAAACATTGAGGTTGCACTTTGAAATGATTAGAATGTACTTGTTTGATGAAACATATGCTGTTTGGGGTTATGTTTTAGTTGATTGTAGTGGTTGGCCCTTATAATTATGTGAAGCCAAGTATTCTGCATATATGAGTTTAAGGTACCAATGACAAGTTTTGTCCCTCGGGGACCCCGGACAGATTGGATCACATTCCCATTAAAGAAACTCAAGGTGAAGTTTCCTCGACTTACCTTTAAAAAATAAGATGAGATATAGGTGGCACTTTTGGATGAGGGACACATATTAAGCATGATCAATTCATTTAAATTATGATAAATTAGAACTGAACCGTGCACCCGCTCCTTGGAGCAAGCAGGAGATCAGACATATATTCATATCTCCAAATTATTATTGCCCATTACACTTGGTACTCCATATTTATTAACTAGCATCTATACATATAGTTATTGAGGACTATATTCACAATTTGTCTGGCCCTAATTTCTGAAGTGAAGATTGGTGATAAGTCACTTAATTGTTTTTCCTCCTTGATTAAGTCTAGCTATTTTTTTTTTTTCACTCAAGTCGTAGACTAATAATTTCTTTTTGGGGACATATTTTCCTTTTCTGTTCATGATTCAGAAGGTGACGATTATATTGCTTCAATAAATCATGGCACACATTTGAGGCCTCTCACAAGCATCTACTATGGGCGACGTCGTGTGAGAATTGTGAGTTGTCGATTATCTTAGGAGCTATTGACAGGAAATTGAATTGATTGCTTTCGAGCTTCGTAGTCCTTTATTGAAGCAATTTATTTGCTTTTTGTTGAAGCTGATTTTTTTGTTTGTTGTTGTTTGTTTGGTTCTGAGATTTGTATACCATTGTTACGATTAGGTATGTCAGCTTTTTTATGTTTAAATGATTTTGGTGGTTAAAAGTTGTTAATTTTTGTGTTTTCTGTTGCTGAAGATATTGAATTTATGGCGTCGCTATCCTTCTTTTAGTTTTTTTTTTTTTTGAATTTCTAGTAGTTTAGGCATTACGTTTGATTGATTCAGAGGATGTTGATTGTTTCACTGGTTCTTGATTATTTCAGTGACTATATTTTTACATTATGTTTCAACAACGATATAGGAAATGAAATAGAAAATCCTAGCCTGAACTGATTGATACTTTTTAAATTCAACTTTGTTAGTAGCTTTTTGCTGCACTGCGATATAAGTTGTTGTGGATGTGTATTTTGTAAATTAAGTTTAGTGATGAGACAGAGATAAAAGTTTGTTGATTTTGTTTGCAAATTTAATTTTATGTATTTTTCCTGATGATACAAGAATTATAGGAATGGAATTAAGTGTGATGATGCTAGGGAAATATGCTATACATATTGTTGTGTTCAAGTTTTCTTGATATTCAAGTTTCAAATTCTGAACATTGTGACCGTTTTTTTTCATTTTTACCTTGGTCTTTTTTATTTTTTATTTTTTATGGTTATAATCATCCTGCTGATGTTTGTTGAATGATGGAAGCAGGCCCATCATAAATGGTGAGATTGGATCGGGTCGGATGGGATTAACAAGATATGCCGATTGGAGTACTAATAATAGTGAGTGGGAAAACGAAACAAACACGTTGATATGAGATATTCATGGTCTGGTACATACTAAAAAACTTGACCAGCAAATTTGGTGGAATTCTTCCCAGACGAATCGGGTAAGTGATGGTGGACTACACATATCCCATCGTAGAGGACAGGAAAGGTGCTTTCATCTCTTATGTGCTTTTTGTGGATCTTTTGTTTAGCTTCCTGTTGAATCCGTCACCTCTGGCCTTCCAATTTGGCAGCTCATGTGGTGACCTAAATGAAACCATGACGCCACTGATGCTTAGGCTTCCGTAGAAAAGTTTTGAACTGATTTTCTTATTTCCTTTTTCCTCAAGGTCCGAGACAAATACAATGAGAGGTATGAGACCGGCTGGCGTTGATTGCTCAAGGAAACGTGATGCTGCCTTGCATGGAGTAAAAACTGTGAGTATATCTGCTAATTTTCTTGTTATTTTGCGCTTGGTAGATATTATGGTTTATTCAACAAGATGATATTAAGATTTATAGGCAATGGGCTTCATGTGTTCAATACTTCAATATGAGACTAAGAGCTCATTTGGGATGTCTTAAAAACTAGGCTTTTTTTTCTTTTCATTTTTGCCTTTTTACCTTTTTTTTTGAAAAAAGAGAAAAAATTTAAATTGTTTTGAATAATGTGACTGTTTGACCTTTTAGATTGTTTGGGATAATTCTTTTGCTTTTTTTTTATTCTTTGTTGAAATGTTTAATATGTTCTTATTTTTTGTTTTTAGATTGCAGTTTTTTTTCTTGTCTTAAATGAAAAGATTTTTTTTTCTCTTACATCAAACAATATAGTTTAAAAGTTGACTTGAGAAAGAAAAAAAAAAGCCTAAATGGGCTCTGAGAATACTTGCGTAGAAAACAAATCGATTACAAAGTTCAACATCGAATCTAGCGCTTAGGACATCTCCAATGGTGACTCAAAAACACAAATTAGTTATGACTTTTGAACACAACAAATTTTATTATTTGTTTTGTGTCTAATAGTATAACTAGGTTTTTGTGTTCAATAGTATGACAAAGTTTTAAAACTTTTTTTTAGTCCCAGATTGTCCAGGTCAGTTTAAACGCACTTTGAATAATTCATGTGGGATCAATTCTATCATTCACTACTGGGGGGCTCAATTAAAGGCAAGGCAAATCTTCGTATGGATTTGTCCCACCTAAAAGGTTTCAACCCTGAGACCTTGAAGGGAACAAACTCTAAGTCTCAGGCCTTGTCAGTTCTAACTTTTGCTAGCTGCGTTGCTAGCTGTAATAACCACAGCAACAAACCTAGCTACTTTTGCCTGGACGTCGTTGTTAAATGCCCTCACTTTACGCAATGCACAAGGACTTATACATTGAGACTTAGAGAATGAAAAACAACAAAAACAAAGAGGGTCTAGTGGAAAGAGAAAAGGTGCTTGTTGCGCTTGTGTGTAGAAGTTAACACAACAATGTTAGCCACATCATTGGAGCAAACATATATTACTAAATTAACAACTTATCACACAAAATTAGGTCTGACTTTTTATTTGTTTTTTGCCATACATCACACGCTCCAACAAACAAATTTAATAACACCATCCAAGATGGCTTTACAACTTTGGTTTGAGGTGCTAGAAACTATGTTATAGGTTTATTGTTTTGTGCCCCATCTTTCTTTGTTTGTTTCCATGCATGGGAGCCTTGTACGTTAATTTGGTTTATTATAACGACAAAGTGCTTTAAGTGCATTGTACATTATCGATTTTCATGAAAATTGGTTCTGCATTATGATGTCTCTTGTCAATTTTGGTTTACTTTCATATGCCACAAAGATGAATCTCATGTTGATTGATATCTTCTTCTCCCGGGTTTCTCATTTCCCTCTTTTGTTATTACTTCTTCTTCTAACAAATTTTATATATTTTTAGATGTGGCAATTAAGTAGTCTTGTAATGTTATTTTAGTGGGTCCCATTTCAAAAATTAATGCTTTATGATTACATGACACACATCTGAATAAAAAATGTTTGTGAAGTAATTTGTTTTTCACGGTTTTAATGATGCTATAACATATGATTGGGTGGGAGAGAATGTCACGGTGATTCAGAAACCCTAATTTTGTAGTGCTGATTTTATTCATGTATATTCTCATATATACGGTTTTAAGCATCGGTTTGTAACATTAATTGCTTGACTTTTAATGACAGTTGAGAAAAAAAAGAAAGAAAACGAATTGTAGGCAGAGTGAAATTCGGCAACTTCTGACCTTTAGCTTACATGGTTAAGGCCCCATTTGGAAAATGCTTTTTAAGTTTTTTTTTCTTCCTTTTTTCACTTTACACTTTTAATTTCCTTAGACTCCATTTATTTTTATGTAAAAGATTTTATGGTAAAAAATTATATCTATTTTTATTTTCTAGTTTGATAATAATATTGTAAAATATTTTTTTGTAAAACATTGTATATCATAAAACTAAATTATTTTCCATAAGGGGGGGGTGATCATTTTTGGTGGCCACGGTAGACTAGGGGCGGCCCGACGGTTTTACATGACTTGGGCAAGATTTTCAAATCAAGGCCTCTTACTACAAGTATATTTTTATATTTTATATTTTTGGTTTTTGAGATATAAAATTATTGATTAAATTTTCATAATTAACTTTTTAATATGTTTTTTTTATTGATAATAGTTATGTTCCACTTAGTATTTTTTTTATGATATTGACGATCAAATAGAAAATTCATCAGCAGAGGGAGAGAGATAGCAATAAATCAGTTGTAAGTGATAAAAAGAAATAAGAAGTTAAATTCTTAAAGGCCACTGCTACAATAATGTAACTTGTTTTAACTAGTCTCATGTGACTAGCATTGAATAGTTTTTTTGGTTCTTTGCCAATGGCTTTTTAAAGATTTATGTATATGTATAATAGTGTGTATTATAAAAGGTCTTATTAAATTTTACAAATAATATTTTTTTTTGAAAATTTTTAATATAATTTATTTTTTAAATTAATATATATAATAGTATATATCGTAAAGAATTTTATAAATTTGGAGGTCTTATAGAAGTTGAGAGCCTTGACTGGCTTAACAAACGGGCCACGCTAACAAGAGTGGTGGTGGTATGATGGCGGTCAGGTTATATTAAAATAGCAGTGTATCTAAATTGGAAAATTTTACTAGTTTCAAAACAAATAAAGAAAAGATTAATTACTATAAAATATTATATTATATATATTATAAAATGTTTTATGTTCTTTTGAACAGAGCTTTAGTCATGGAAAATCTTTTGTAGCATCTTTTGTAGCTTATGATGTTTTTGTCCAAAAACAAATTGAAATGGGTTCCCCATTAGGCATTAGCCCCAACCCCAAGTGTACCAAACCCATGTGAAATTAAAATCTCACCCCAAGTACTTGGTTGTTGGTACTTAACTAACTGGTTAACGGATTTTAATTGATACAATTGAATAAAGCTGAATCCAATTGTTTCGAAGATCGATTCTGCAAAATCGACAATCAATTTCGTTTTGGCTAATGTAACTAATTATGCATTTGGGTTTTAGATGGTAATTACTTTGCTTCTCAATCAACTGCAGAATCGATGGGAGAATAAAACCAAATAATTAGTCAAGTTTGATTTTCAATGGATTTCACGGTTGATGATTTTAATAATCTTAACTGCATTGTTATATAAAATATTTTCATGTTATTATTACGATTTCTTGTGACTTATTAACAATGTGTTACTCTTTTGAATAATTATGGTATTTGGTATGATAGTATATGTCAAGTGTTATGAGATTTTGTAGTAAACCACAATCCAAGATCCAAAATGTTAGGAATGATTTGCTACGAGAATTGATGTTGCATTCGTCATTTACCAGAATCTTGGTGGATTTGATTAGGACTTAGAATCATTAGCTTCGATAGCATCGACTCATCAAGGGATTTTTTCCCACTAGTTCAGAACAATAGCTGCAGAATGATGATGCTAAGTGACTTCTAGGATTATTTTAAATAAGATTTTGAAAAGACTGGAAGGACATGGTTTGGGAGATATGTTGCCCCAGGGAAGAGAATATGCCTTTTTAGCTCAATTTTTGCTCCTTTATTTCTTTCGGACGCAAACCTCTTTTTCTATCTTTTTGGAGTCTCCGAAGGTTTTTCCGAACCAGTTGCTTCTACCTATATTTGAAGCACCTAAAGGATTGCTTGATTATGAATTGGGTATGATTTTTTTGGGTCTAGGTTATGAAGGTTTGTGGTTATATTATTTTTCTAATTTATGCGGGTGACTTGTTGGATGACTGATTATTCATGTTGTTTTTTTTAGCGTTGTGATGCGATCTAGACCGTTAATTGATGATTTTGTGTTGCACTTTTTAGTGGTGTGAATAGAAGACTTGGGCCAAAATTATTAGGTTGGTAGGTAGGTAGCCTAACTATGAGTATTAATGAGAAATGCTTTTTAACAATTTGCCCTAAAAAGATATTCAGGTCTTGTTAAGTTGGGTTTTTTTTTGTTTAAAATCACTTTTAAGTCAAATAAACAAAAGGTTTATTTGATAAATTGTAGGGGTAAAAAAAAAATATATATATATATATATGATTCTCAAAGAATGAGGGGTGAAGAGATTAATAGAGAAAGATCTCTCGATTAGATCCGCCTAAGTTTTGCAAAGAGATGATTTTAATTGAAAGTGTTCAATCTTTATTATTGCCTATTCTAGCAAAATCACCCATCAGATCCATCGATGATGACCATTGATCGTCAAGACGCATGATTCAAAGTACTTATATTTACAACTGGAGCAATAGGGGCGATTTGGTAATACGATCAATTTGACCACTGTTAGTAGATAAAATGATTTCTTCCACTTCCAAATCCCGAACAACTTGATTAGGCAATTTTTTTTGTTTTTTCTTTTTGCTTAAAAGTCATTTTAAACCGGAAGTTAAAAAAATTTTAAGCAGGAAGAAGTTATAATTTTAATTTTTTTTTGCATAATTTATTCTCAATATGAATTTTGTTTAATAGATTTTAACGTGTAGTTTTTAAATTTTTTTATAAAAAAATAAAATATATAATAAAAGTTATAATATTTTTAAAAAATATATGAAAATATTTTATGTAAAAATTTAAAAAGGCCAGAAGGTTAAGAGCCAATAACCAAAAAAAGGCAAAAAGACTAAAATGTTAAAGTTAAGAAACGGGGATTAAAAGGCCTTTTTCCTTTTAAGTAAAGAACTTTGGGGCTTATTTGGGTTAGTTTTTGAGTTGATTTATATTTTTCTTGCAAAAAAATTGGCTTTTAAGCTACATTATTTAGTTTTTTAAAAAAAATTAGTTATTTTTTTTATTTCTTAATCTAAGGAAAAAAAGTCAATACATATCTCAAGTATTTTATTTTTTTTTAAAAATAAAATTATTATAATAATTTTACATAAAAATAAGTCAAATTTACTCACAAAAAAAAAATATTGTTAATATTCTAAATATTATAACTTCTAAAAGTATTTTAGATATTTCAATAAAAAATAAAAAAAATTATTGCAAAAAGTTATTCCAAGTAATCTATTATTTTTATTCCTCCTCTCTTTTTTTGTTTTTGTTGAAAAAGTTAAGCTTTTTAAAAACTAAGGTTTTTAGAAAATCCAAATAAACACAAATAATCAATTAGCACTTAAAAGATAAATTAAAACAAATTATCACTCGAGGTTAATTCAAATATTGTAATATTTCAGTAAGTTAACTTCTAAGTACTATTCACATTTTCGTCTCTATTCTCACCTCATGTCAATCACGTGACAATTTATAAGGGCGGACAGTTAATAGACAATTGTATATCTTGTGGTTTTTATGAGTAATTGGGTGGGTGCTTGTAAGCATTTTTTTATATTATTTTGATTTATGATTTTGATTTATTTATTTTTATATAAAACGATTATCCCATATGTATTTGTTGCTGCAGATAGAAAGGGGCAAGTACCCATTAAAGAACAGGCTGTTCAATGTTGTGCAGGCTCTCTAGTGAAGCTATTTCTCTATTTCAAACGCATAATAGGTAATACTAATTGAATTAAGTCCCAATTTGAGATGTTTAACAAACTTGGTTTTAAATAATTTATCTTTTAAAAAAAAAAAAATAAATTGGTTGGGATAAACTTTTTAATGTAGTTTTTTTTTTAAAAATGTTTAATATGTTCTTAGTTTCGCTTTTAAGTTATGGTATTTGAAGTTATGGTATTTGAGATAATAACACGTTTTTTTTTATAAATTAGCTTCTTAGAAATATTAAAGAGGGACTAAAGCCCTGATTGGTAATTTTGGTCTTTTGGCATTTTTAGCCAAAAAGCTAAAGGTGCTCGTTTGGAAAAAAAAAAATAAAAATAAAAAGAGTAAAAAAGTTAAAAAAATAAATTAAAACACAAACTCTCATAATATTTTATTTAAAATTTTACTACTTTTTAAATACAATAATATTTTTTATTCATAACTTATTTACTATTATTATTAATTATATATAATTTTTAATATTAAATATATAGAA
>JAOTRH010043252.1:0-19994 GCA_034768845.1 Heliamphora exappendiculata
AGTTACACTTATATTTTATATACCCAACAAAGTTGGGTTAATATTTTCAAATGGTGAGTATCTTTTACTACATTATTAGATGTTAGTATTACGTAAAACAATGCGACATATATAGTATTTTAAGATTGTTGAATAATTACTGGCACACCGTGACAGGTTAAAATACACAATATAGAGCCAAAAATGATTAAACAATTATAAAATTATCATAATTAAAATCTAAAATTATCATGACTCAAACCAAAATAAAAATAACTATAAAGTGCACAAAATAACATTTTCCATAGGATATATAGTTAACCTCAAATCCATTCTTTTGGGAGTTAATTAATTATCAATTGTATCCACAAGATTTGTAGTAATATTGGCTCATTGCTAAAAATTTTAAAAAAATTTTAAGTGTAACTTTTTATTATTATTGATTTACTTTTATTTAAGTAATTTGTGCAAAATTAGTTACAGATTTAATTAATAATTTTAAAGTTTTTTACTTTCAATTTATAAATTCAATTTTAATAAACTTAATATTTTTAAAAACTTACTCATTAAAGACTATCAAACTTATAGTGTGCTAAAGCACATGGCGGGCACTACCCACTGTTTTGAAGAACACATGTTTTATTTTTACATTAAAAAAAATATGATGAGAGGCATCAACAAAATTCATTAATAAAAACACAATTTTATATATTAAAAATTATAAAAAGAATATAAAAATTATAAGAAAAAATAAAATTAATTCAACACATAAGTGTGAAGTATGCATATTGAATGCCTATATAGAGAGGATTTGCATGTACAAATGGTATATGAAGGATAGTAAAATGTAATGAGATTATAATTTTTTATAAAAAAAATAAACTTGGACTAATTCTTATAAAATTTTAATATTTAGAACGTCTATCAAAAATACTTTTTAAAAATATCGAATCATCTTTTAATTGCAAGGTGTGATAATTTATCTAATAAATATTTATTTTAGCGAATTGTGTGGCCAAAGAAGGGCTTAGCTAAGACAAAGGTATTTAATAGTGTAAATGAATCAAATCTGCCCAATCATATAATAATCTTCGAATTCAAACTCGTTTATTTGAGGTGCTCGAGCTTCTTTTAAGCCTTCGTTTGGCAAAGAATTTTAAAGTCAATGGTTTTTTTTTTGCCTTTTAGCTTAAAATTAAAAAATTAAAAAATTTTGTTTGTTAATCCAAAGACTTTTTAACTTTTTTATCTTTTTACATAAAATACTTTTATATTTTTTTTAAAGTATCATAACCTTTATTATACACATTTATTTTTTATAAAAATTAAATTTTAAAAATTTACTCGTTAAAATTTATCGAACCAAATCTATATTGAATATATAATTATTTAAAAATAAAATTTTAAAAATTATACTAACTTTTTTTCGACTTAAAACCTAGTCTTTTGTCATTTTGTATTTCGATTTAAAACCACTTTACACCAAATTTTTTGGTTTATATATTGCCTTTTAACTTAAAGTCATTTACACGGTTCACCAAACGAATTTTTATTTATTTAACTTAAAATAATTTTAAATAAAAAATTTAAATTAAAGTCAAGTTGCCAAACGAGAGCTAAATAAATAAGGGTCTTTTGGCCCCAAATCCCATTTTAAGTTCCATTTTATGATAAGTCCCATTTTTTGAAATTGAAACCAAAATATCCTTATTTATTAATTGAAAATTAAAACACAATTCCATATATTTGAGATCCTACCCTGAAAATAATGCATCCAAAATTCAAATGAATAAAAAGGGATTCTGAGACCAAAACACATTCCATTTACTTCAGTTCTTAACCCGAAAAAATGGAAATTAGAAAATCAAGATGAGGCAAACACATTCTGCGATGAACTTGAACTTGTTGAAGCAACTGGAAAGTGTTATGTAAATGACTAATAAATCGAGAATGATAATAACATTTCATAAACTAAAAAATGGAAAGTGATATCTAAGGAAGGAAAATGATAGCACCATTTTATGAAAATTAAACTGAAATTGAGAGATATAAGAAGATTAAGTATGCTTATTAGAGTTTAAATCTTTATTTTCTACAAATAAATCCTTATTTTTTGTGAAAGCTTGGTAAATTCTTATTTTCTGAAAATATATCCTTATTTTTGTGAAAACTTGGTAAATCTTCATTTTCTGCAATTAGATCTTCAACTCGTTGAGATTAAGAATGTAACTTTCTAGTAATTCTCTCTTCTGGTCACTTCACATTCCATTATTCGATTCTGATATAGTCACAATACATATAAAGTATTTAACTGCAAGGGAAAAAAGAATTCGATGATTCGAAAAGAACTGATAAAATTTTCAAGAAATTAGGCAATTAATTGTGGAAATAGAATAGCGTATTATCAGAGATTACGACAAACGATGAATGTCAATGATTGGTGTTTCTGATTGGAACGCCAATGAACTATGATGATCCGGTACAATATGGGGATGTGTGCTAATTTTCATATAATTGTTGCAATATACATATATAGTATGTATATATTTTACTGGGTATCAACTATTTAAAAGGGTAAAATAGGTAACAATTGGCTTAAAATTCAAAAAAAAACTTATCAAAATAAAGTAAAATTGATTGAGAATTATCTCAAATAAACTTCTTAAAATGTGATTTATCCCTAATTTACACAATAAATAATCAGATGAAAAAAGGCTTTTGGGCCGGTTAAAGAATCTGAGATTGTATGAAGGGATGGTCCATCCAAATCTCTTGTGAGCTACGCCCCTTATCAAAAATGAGTTTTGATTTGTTTACCTTTTTATCTTTATGACTCCCTTTCCACCCCAATTCAAGACAAGTACGTTGCAATTTTACAATTTCTCATATTCGTGTTTGGTATTATTAAAATTAATAATTTATAAATTATAATTATAGTAAAAATTATAAGTGTTTAATAAAAATTGTACTTTGTAGCTGAAATTAAAAAAAAATATTATAAGTTAAAGTAAAAATTATAAGTATTTAAAAAAATTTATAATTTATAATTAAAATTAGTAGTAAAAATATAAAAATTATTAGTAATAACTTTGTCAAACACATCAAATATTGTTCAAATTTCATATATGGGTAGCGTCACATCCAATATGCCTTGGTTATTGGTAACTAGTTTAAATTTTTTTTTTTATGTGTTTTTAACTAAAAAAATTATTTGAATTGAAAGCATGTTATTTGGTAAATTAGTTTCTGATGTAATGTTTTTAAAGTTGGTTAATTAAATAAAAAGTTTATTTTAAACAAATATTCAAATTAAATAGTATTGCCCATCTATATCTATATAGTTGATTATTATATAATTAGTTTATTAGACTCCATGATGATGGTTTATGGGGGTATTTGTAGCTTAAATTTTAGCTTTTAATTTTTTAATTTAGTGAAGAAGATTAAAAATTTTAAACGAGTGTAATGATTGTTTTTTGCTAATAGTTCCTAACTTTAAATTAACAAAGACAAATTATGTTGTTTTAAATTATAAATTTACAATTTTAATAAAATATTTGCAAAAATCATCATTATATATTTTTAATAAATTTTTAAATTTATAATTTTAACTACAACAAGTACCCACCCTGATATTGCGTTTATTGTGACTGTTAAGCTTATTATAAACGTGTTGAAATTGGCATGTCCGGCTGGATGATACAACTTAAGCATCCCAACCAAAGGTTTACTGGTAATTTGAAGAGATTTTGTATCAAATTCAAAATTATAAATTATTAATTTAAAAGGTTGCACCGTTATATTAAATGACCATTTATTTTATCCCAAAGTAATGTAAAATTGTATTCTATAACATATTTCACACGTGTAACTATATTTAAAATATGTGAGGCTTTGCCTTTTTTGGAGTCCATTATTATAATATTTTTCTTGAGTTTGTAATAGTAAAATATGTGATTTTTTTTTTCAAAAATAGTGAGTGAAATAGTCTTTAATTGATACTGATGATGTCTAATCTTTGTATAACTAAATTCTATTTACATACTAGACTTATAATAAGAGTTAGTCTTGAATAACAGCAGAGTAATGTCGGTTAAATCAAATTTTTTGTATAAGAATAAGATAATGATATTAGAATTTTTTGAAGGATTAAAAGGGAAAGAAAAACATATATGGTGCCTTCAAATCCTTAAATTTTTAGTAAAACCTTTGATATTGCTCTAATTTATGATACACCCCACATAATTTGTCTGTCTAATTAGTTAAAAGAGTTTAATAAAATACCTATTCATCATAAACTATGTAAAAAATTTACATCTAACTCAAAAAATCGAAATACTAGATGAAGAGTGTAAGTCTAATTTTTAATAAAATTTTTGTTAAACTTACTCCACAAAGCAAATAATCAGACCGATAGGCTTGGACCCATATTTTTCTTTTGACGTGGTTTGGATATTTATATTCGCAACATTTGAATATGATTTTGTACTATTACTTTGTATTGTTTTTTCTCGTACCGTAATTTTATGAATATAATCTTAATTTTGAATAAATTACATAAATTTGTACCTGTATATAATTGGGTTATTACTTTATTTGTATAATCTATATCCAAATAATATGAGTGCCTATTATAAAACCCCACCAAATTTTGCCAGCATAAGTGAATATCGTGCCCCAAAACTCCAGTGTACTGGGCAAATTTTTTTAAAATTTTTTTTCAAACTTTTATTTTTGTGGATTTCAGGCCCGTCAAGCTGGCCCAACATGTCCTGGGATCTGGGCCAGTCACAAAGGAGATTATTTGGAAACAAAGTTCAATTCAAAACTTTCAAATAAATAAGATATTTTGCTAACTCTTAAACGAGTAAGGGTCTCGAATTATTTTTTCTTACCTTATTAGATAAAAATACTATATAGTTAATGCTATGTAGTACTTTAGAATTACTTAGGCTCAATTGGCAACTAGCTTAAAAACTAATTCTTTTATTTTTTGCGTTTTTAACAAAAAGACTAAATTTAGATTAAAGTATATTGTTTAGTAAATTAACTTTTAAGCTAATTTTTTTAAATTAATTATTTGGGTAAAAAAATAATTTCTTTTGTTTTTTGTTCAAATTAGATAATTTTACCATTCTATATATTTGATATTAACAATTATATTTAGTTGATAGTTTCAGTAAATAAGTTATGAATGTAAAATATTATTGTTTTTTAAAAAAGGTGAGACTTTGAATATAATATTTTAGAAATTAGTATTTTGATTTGATTTTGTTGACTTTTTTTTTTGCCAAAATTATCATGTTGACTTTTTGCAATTTTTGCCGGAAAAAAAAAACAAATGGCCTAAGTAGCCGAAAGGCCCTTAGTAATTACTCTGCTTTATATTCCATTTGCCAAGAAAAATAAATAACAAATACATTTTTGAGAAATAACTACAACACAAATGCAGTTTTATAACATAATTATTGATATTCGATAACTTAATATTACATACATGAAAATAAACAGTTTATATTAAAAATATATTTTCAAATGCCCCACAATTTTTTTCCCTAAAGTCGTTCTAGATTACAATTTTAGTTAAACATAATTAAAAAAATGTATGTTAATCCTACTTTTTTAAATACAATTTTGTGAACTATAACTTATTAATATTAAAAAATTTGCACTAAATTTGAGCATGGTCAAATCTTACGATTAAATTTTTTTAAAGAAAATGATATAACACTATTTCTTAATAACACGGGTTTATTACAATTTAAAAATTTTTAAATGGAGAAAATATTTAGTGAATAGAGAATATCACACGTCAATATATTGATGTTGTGGATTTAATCGGAACGGAGATCTAGCTTCTCCGGCGATTTAACAGTGTGGGCAGTTGCTTACACCCTGTTTGGGATATTTTTTAAAAGTAAATTTTTTTATATTTTTATGTTTTGAAAATGAAAAAAAAAAGAGATAAGTTAAATTATTTAAAATAATTGGTATTTTGGCAATTTTAAATTATTGGGAATATTTTAATATTTTGTTGAAATATTTAACGTACCTTTAGAGCGTTTCTAACAAATCCTCTAAAAGAAGCATGGCTAAAATGGGTTGGTCTCACAACACCTCATTTCTAAACCCTAGTTCTATCTAGTGTTAAAATAAAGAGTAGCGTTGAAGTGCATAAATAAATAATAATAATTAACTAAAATAGAAATTTTATTTTTTATTGTACTTTAATTAACTATTTAAAAAAAGAGTGTTGGAGGTGCTCTTAGTTTTTGCTTTTAGACTTTAAATCATGAATTATGTCCTAAAAATAGATGCTTTTTTATTTTTTAATGCATCGGAAGCCATTAAATTATATAAAAAATTTAAGTACACATAAATCTGGAGACATATATAATAATTTTTAGGACAGATAATCTTTGCCCGGCTCTTTCTACAACTAAGTAGCAGTGGCCATCATTATTCGTATTTATTATAAGTAATGTTATCGGGACTTCCTTTCGTATCTTGCTTAAAAACTAATTTGTTAACTAAAAAATATGAAAAACGTAATGGATGTCTTTGACTACAAAAATGAGAGTTTAGCCTCGGTTAATTTCAACAAGATGGTGGTAACGGTGGCACGAAAAGGTGGTAATAATAGAAATAGCAGTGGCGTGATAGTGGCGACGGCAACAAGATGATGGTAACTATGACAATGATAGCAATAATGTGGGTGTAGGCTGGAAGTGCAAGTAATGGTGGTGGTGTAATGGAGGTGGCTGGTTGTAATAGTGACGATAGTGAGTGAAAGGTGATAGTTACAACGATAATAGTGATGTCAAAGGTGGCATGCATTGATTATGGTGGGGGATAATATATAGTTGTGGTGGTGTGGATGGTTAGTGTGATTGTGTTGGTGGAGATGATGGAGGTGGTAGGAATAGTAGTAGTGATGGAATGTATTAAAATAATAACGTACATTGATTCAAATTGTTATATTTAAAAAAAATGTTTTTTAACTATCAACCAAATACTTATCAAAGATTTAAAATTTATAAAACTTTTTACATTTGTTCTATTTTGAAGATCGAATTAGCATTTGAATTTTATTTTGTTGTAAATTATTATTTTGTGATATTTTTTGGATATAACTTATGTTTTTTCTCGAGTTTGAAAAGCATGATATTCGTGTGATTTTATTTGATTGGTAGACTTATTTTGTTTGGTAGTTATATATTATTAGAGGTAGAATTATTATTTTAAAGCGAAGAATCAAAAAAATTGAGATAGTAAAGACATATCACATTAAAACATATGTAAAAATAGAATTATGTATAAAATAATTATAAATGATTTAAATTTTAAACACATAACTCACTATATAAAAGTTCTACACAATTAGAAATTGTGAGAGCATAAATAATCAAATTTTTATTAAATATATATAATATAATCCTACATATGATAGAACATTGTAAGTTAGGATTTGAGTATCGTGACTCCCTTCAGCCCTTTACTAGTTCCGCCCCCTATATAAAAAAATACTTTTGATAAATTAATATTAAATATTTTCAATCAAGAAAATAATATTGAAATGCATTTTTAAGTTAAAAGTTTTTGCAGTCACAAGGGATTAGAACATGATAATTGTTATAATGAGCATTGAGCCAGCACTGTAATATAGTCACGTGTTCATCCTTGTGTTTTTGGGGACTGTGATTATGAGATGTTATATATGATTTTATTTAATTTATTTTAGTAAATATGAAATTAATTAAAAATTTTAATTAAAATGTACCTAAAATAACTATAATACTCTAAAAATCAAAAAAAAAACTCTGAAATATATAAAGAGACAGATCATATCCGATTCGATCGGATCCGATGAAGACAGTATGTGGGCAAGAGACGAGTCACATTGTATGAACGAAACGAGTCCTCCATACGCAGTGCCGATTCTTTGTAGGAACAAGACACGGCAACTGTTTATCATTCTAATTTCCGACAATAGGATGTGGAAGAGAGTACTGCCTGCCCATGATCATGTCAGTTGTTCAAGAAAAATATTTAGATGAAAATTTTATTTGACGTCTCCGTCTTTTAAGTGGCGATAATTAGAAGAAATTTTTGAAAATATTTGTGAATTTTAAGTTTATTAGAAAAAAATTAATTTTTTTTAATAAGTCTAAGAAATCGTCCTTCAGTAAAGAGAAGTAAGTTTTCTTATCTTTGTAAGAGTTTGTTTGTTATTGTTTTGTTTTTTAGTTATTTACTCTACTACCATTTTACTAGTCTTTCGGGATGTGTATCGAGTTATTTTTATATATTTTTAATTTTAGTTAATATACACTTAATTATTTAAAAAAAAACTAAATAAGAGTATTCTTATTATTCAAAAATTTACACAATTTTATTTTAAAAGTCACACAATTGTAACTCATTTTTTACACTTTTTTTGTCGTATAACATACTTTTTAATATCACCATTAGAGGTGACCTTAGTAAATAGGTAAAAGATAAAAGAAAATCCACTTTGTATAAATCAGGGTTTTTTTAATAAAAATATTAAAAAAGCAATATCACATATTTTTAACTAAAATTAACTAGTTTTGGGGCGGTAACGGTGGTTTTTGTTAAAAATTTTAAAAGTTAAGTTTATTTGATATTAAAATTAAATCTGATGAGAGGTTAGTTAAAATCACAGACGAGGTTTTTGTTTTCTAGGAGATCAATGTAATTTATCCTATTTTTTTTTAATATGTGAACAAAACCCCTTTCTTAACTAGAATTTTAATACAAATGATGCTATTTACTGAAATTTGTGAAAATAGCTAGTTTTGTGTATTTTGGTATAATTTTATTTTTTCCAGGATTGAGAAATTTTAAAAAGTAAAATAAAAATTAATTAAATTTTAAAAACATTCACTAAAGATTAAAAAACTATTTTTAACTAAAATTAACTATTTTTGTCTTTTCAAACTTCTTTTTTTAATTTTTTTTAATTTTTCTATTTTTATTACGAAATAAACCTAAAAAGTATAAAAATTTAAACTAAAATAAAAAAGTTATTAAAGACAAATAATAGTATTTGTAGAAGTTTTGACAAATATCTTAAATAGTTTGTTTTTCTAATTTTGGTTATTTTTATTTTTCAGTTTAAACTAGTTAGGATGAATAAATAATCTTTAAAATTAAAATATGAAAAAAAACCATTAATCACTAAATAGATTCCGAAAAAACTATTTTCAAATATCCAAATAAGACATTAGGCTTTCAATTTTAACCCATGGCACTTGTTAAGCAACTATTTCTCTCACTCGTGCCTCGAATAATTAAATAAAAGCTTTATTTTGAGATTTAAAAAATTATTAATTTTTCTTTCTTAATACTTTTAGTTTAAATGTATATATGCATTTTAAAAATACCAAAAAAATTTAAAAGTACATCAAAAAGGAAAAAAAATGCTAATCAACCAAATTTTAAATTTTAAAAATTTTCAAAAAAGTATAAAACTTGAAATTAGCATTTAAGCCCTAACTCGTCCATTTTCCTATTGGAAGTGCTTTTTCGGTATTACTAGAGTGTGAGTTTGTATGACTATGGTTATATGGTAAATTTATGGTTAATAGTTTTTAAATATTTTTATTATTAATTTTAGTTATAAATTAGTTATAATATTTTTATTTTTTCACCTCTAAACATAAGAATGATATTTATTTTTCCGTACAAATAAATATTATTTTTATTTGTATGATAAAAATATCATGCAAATATCATTTTACATGATAAAAATATTTATTATGAGATTTTTATCATGAGATTTGCATGATATTTTATATTTATTTGCATGATAAATATTTATTTGCATGATATTTTACTTGCCCACCACCAATGATATTAATTTTAGTTTACTTGCATGATATTTATTTTTCCGTACCAATTTTTCCCGCAATAACCCCAATCATATAAAACATATATAGAAATACATAGGTAAAATATTATTTTAAAAATATAAGAAGAATAAAAAATATTATATTAATTATCTTTCATTCTTTATTTTTATTTTATATTTTAAAATTTTAAAATTTTCATTTATCAACTAATATATTTTATTTATTATATTTTATTTCATTCTATTGCCATTTCAAGCCTGCATGCGAGTGCGAGTAAACTAGAATATAACACTTAAGTTCATAATTCTAAATACCGTACTTGATAGTGTATTAATTTTTTTATATGTATAGTATGTATTAATACTGGTGAAATATCGGATACTATTTTGAATGTATCACTATAATTTTTTTATATATATTTTAAAAAAATATTATTCAATTATAAATAATTTAATATAATATAATTATTTATTTGAAATAATACTTTAATTAATTAGTCTAAATTAAAATTTAATCTTATTATTTATATTGAGATAGCTAATTTGAAAGCGATAAAATTTGACGTGTACACTTTTAATAATAATTTAATATTAATTAGTTTTAGAACTCATACTGTATTTGATATTTGAATTAGAGTATAAAAATAAAAAATAAATAAATGTAAAAAAAAAAAAATTATTTATTAAAAAAATAATT
Source organism: Heliamphora exappendiculata (assembly GCA_034768845.1). Classification (NCBI taxonomy): domain Eukaryota; kingdom Viridiplantae; phylum Streptophyta; class Magnoliopsida; order Ericales; family Sarraceniaceae; genus Heliamphora; species Heliamphora exappendiculata. The sequence continues at coordinate 10,551 of JAOTRH010043252.1, forward strand.
ATGAACCGATACGTAAACAGTATAACTCGGTATAAATCGGTATTAGCCCGTATATTCGGTACAAATCAATATTTTAATTAGTATAAAATTAAATAATTAATATATTAATTTTATCAAAATTAATACATATCAATTAATACGATCCATTATGTACAACTATGCTTAAATTTAACAAATGACAAAGCTGTGTCAAAGCTTGGCTTGAGCCATTAAAGCAAAAGCATTAAAAAGCCCAATTGCTCTTTTTTATTTTCTTAATATAGGACAAGCAATAAATGATCAGCCAAAGATTACTTCAATATCATGGAAGATTTTTTTAAAAAAAATACCCAAAAATAAACTCATTTTATTTGAAAAATCCCACCATGGATAAATTGGATCACACAATATTCCACTTGCATTATTTTTCATTTTGAGCATAGGTACACAAACAATTAAATACTTACTAATTATAAAAAAAATTGCATCTCAATCATTTATTACATGATTTAAAATTTTTTTTCCTATTCTATGTGTTTCCATCCATGTCCATCCATGTCTTTTTCTAACATTCATTTCCAATTGTACTTTTATGCTTAGTGAGTCATGCAAACACTGTTAACTTCGAATGGCTGCTTTCCCATCTTATGGGCTCATCAAGTGTTGGGTGATGTTTGTCATAGTTAAAATTAATAATTTATAAATTATAATAAAAATTATAAATATATAGTAAAAATTATAATTTATAATAAAAATAAAAATAAAAATTATAAGTTATAACAAAAGTTATGAATATTTAAAAAAATTTATAACTTATATAATTAAAATTAATAATAAAAAATTAAAAATTAATAACAGTAATTTTGCCAAATACCCATGTATAAGTATATACTGATCACACCTCATGTTACAGTGGATAATAAATAAAAAAATATGTTAATATTTGTATAAAATATATTAATATTTGTGAAAATAATATGTTACATCTTTAAATGTATATTAATATTGAAGTTTTTTTTTGTTTTTATTATTTATTATTCACCGTTCATTAGACGTTAATTAATATGATGCTTATATATTATTGGTGATATAAATAATAAAATTAGCTCTCTCTAACAGTTTAAGCTCTTAGGCAAGCTAGTAATTATCGTATCTAATATGATATCAGAGCAAATAACAGATCATATGCTCAAGTTTTACTGTTTATTAGAAAATTAAAAAGTATTTATAAATATTTAGTTGACTTGTGAAAGAGAGTCAGGTCAAACGCATGAGAGAGAGCATGTTGAGATGATGTGATGTGGCGCATAATGACAATGGAGTGCAGCAGTAGGGATGGGCTTAAGTTGATTTAGATCGGTTTGATACTTAACTTATAATCAACTCGATGAAAATCGATTTTAAAATAGTAAATTCAGAATTAAATTATTCATACTTTAGAATCAATTCAATCTAACTCAAATAAACTCAGATTAAAATCGCAGTTCAATTGAATTAAATATTTTTTTTAATAAAATATTATAAAGTAATAATATATGTTTTATTTTATGAGCGATTTATTTTTTTGTATAAGATGTCAAATTGAACAATTTAAATTCTACTTTTTTTTTTAAGTTATACATTTTTAATTATAACTAAATACACAAATAATATAAATAATAATTCTTTAGTATTTATATATTTATTTTTTAGTCTTGGGTTGAATCGATTAAAAATTTCTTCACCCAAAAATTAAATCGATTATATTAATTTAAAATTTTTAAGAACTAAGACTAACTCTTTTCTTAAAAGAAATGAACCAACTCCACCCATAAAAGTTAAATTGGATTAGTTATGGAATTTTTTTATCTATTAATCACCACTAATCACATGTGTGCTGCATAGCAAATATTTAATGTTTTTTAAACAAATTTAGGTAGTATTCTAATTTTGTAATTATTAATGTATTTAGTAAAATTTATTATTTTTTATTATTATTTTATGTAATATATAAATATATTATTTAATAATTTAAATTAAATATTACTCTAAAAATATTGAATAACTATTCGTGCTACAGCTACAGCTAGTGATGACCAAAAACCATGCCACGTAAGAGCTTGGCTTGAGCCATAAAAGCAAAAGCATTAAAAAGAGCTCTCTCTCTCTCTCTCTACATATATATATATATATATATATGCGCGCGTATATACCCAATTGCTCTTAATATAGGACCGGTAATAAATGTTTAGTCAAAGATTACTCAAATAACAACAAAACTCAAATAGCATGGAAGGTTTATTCTTAGAAGGGAAATTTTAGATTTAATTCTCTCCTTCGTATTAGTGTTAGATTTAGTTTTAATACTTTTTTTTAATAAATTAAATTTTATTAAATTTAAAATTATTTTATTATATCTAATATACCCCTATTAAATATATTATCTCTTTTGATTTGAAATTTTTTTAAATATTTTTTAAAAATATCGTATTCCTTAAATCAAGGAATCTATCTTTCTCTATCTCTCATAATTTAAAATTTTTTCAAACAATTCTCAAATATGGTGTATCCCTTAAATTAAGTAACATGTCATAACACATGCAAACGATAAATTTTTAAAATTATTTCACTATACACATAAATCTAATAATTTTACATCCACAATATTATTAGTTTTGACATATGTTTCAACTCATCGAAATTAAATGTGACCACTGATACATTTATCAATAGTTAGTAAAAATATTTTCATAAAAAATATAAACCACCGATATATTTCAATTCCAGTTCACTACGCATATGCCACTAGTACACTTATCAGTATTAAGTATCTGTTGCAATATTTTCTTGTAACATAGTTTTAAATGGATAAAATGCATCAATGGTTTAAAAAAACTGTGTACATTTAGTAATAACATGCAACTAATAATTGTATCAGTATTCAACATATAAATACTTTCAAAATTGTTCAACACAGAATTTATAACTGATAATTATATCAGTTGTACACTAATCATATAAAGAATATGTATCAAAAAAATCATTATTGTTGGTGGAGGAAAAAGAAGAAAAGAGGCGGTGGTGAACTAAAAATACCATATTAGAGAGATGGTGGCGGATCAAATCTCATACAAATTAGAGAGGGAGAGAGACAGAGATAACAAGCGGCAGCGACGATGAGATCTGGAGTCGGTGATCTAAATTTGGTGGTCGGCGATAGTAAGGAGCGTCGGTAATGATAAGATATAAGTTGGTGATCTAAATCTAGCAGGTCGGCGCCGGCAGAAAGCAGCGACGGTGGCGAGAAGCGGAGGCGATAGTGCGAATTGGTCAGTGCTGACTGATTTAGAAGCGGCGATGGTGAAGCAGAGAACGATGAGGAGCAACGGCAAAAGAGGGCTGGCCGAGGAGGACGAGCAGAAGGCAGTGGATGAGGGGCGGCGAAGGATGAAATTCCAAGTGATTCTCCTTGATCTCTTCCATATATATTTTTCCATTTAGAGCTGTGAGAAAGAAAAACTGTCCTTTTATCATGATTTTAAGTGAATTTTTGGTTAATACAATTATATTTAAAGAGAAAATATATCATTGGTTAACAAATGACATTAGACCCAAAAATCTAAATTTTTTTAAAAAATAACTAAATTCAATAAAAAAAAGATTAGTGGGACTAAAACTCTTACATATTTCTAAAATATGACTAAAACTCAATTAACTCTTAAAAAAACACCCAAAAATAAACTTATTTTATTTTGTTTTATTTTAAAAATTTCAAGATGAATGAATTGGGGCACACTATTCCTCTTGGGCATTATCTTTCATTTGGGTACTAATACTGCATAGGCATTCAAACAATTAATTACTTACTAATTATAAAAAATATATTTCAATCATTTAACACGTATAATCCACAACATTTTAAGAATTCTAAATGCAATAAATGATTAGAATACATTTTTTTTTGTATTCTATGGTCATATTTGGTAATATTTATAATTTTTTATTTTTTATTTACAATTTATATATATATATATATATAACAAAATATATTTAACATATACATGTTTGAAAAGTAATAATTCAAAGTTGTAGACGAATGTAGTGGTTAAAAATAGTAATTAAAAATAGTGATTAAAGATATTAGTTGTTCATAATCGTAGAAAATATCGGTAGTGGTTAGAAATATTAAACAGAGTTAGTGATTTTAGGCTATGTGATTGGAGACTGGAGACGATATTTAAATATAACCGTTAAAGGTGGTGGCGCGAATGCCATAGTTAGAGATAATTATAAAATGTTTCAGAGGCAATAGTTAAAAAAAACTAACCTAAAGTGGTCAGCAAATGTAACGATAGAAAATAGATTGAATAAAAATTTATTTATAAAGTAAATAAAAAAATACTTTGTATTTATAAAATTTTTAAAAATTATTTATATTTTTATAAATAAAAATAATTCTAAAACATATTTTTATTTATAATTTATAAAAAATTTAAAAATAAAAACAATAAACATAAAGGAAGGAGACCCACGTGCTTCCATTTCATTTTCGAACATTTTTCTTCAATTGTACTGTTATGCTGAGCGAGTCAAACACTGTTAACTTGAAATGACTGCTTCTCATCTTATGGGCTCATGGTATTATTATGCTATTAGTGGGATAATTTTTGTTTATATGATTTTTTTTTTATTTTTAGCAAAAAATATTTATGTAAGTTTAAAAGATTATATTTTTAAAATTTATTTTATTATAAAAAATTTGAAAAATTAAAAAATTACTTAAAAATTAAAAAAAAATTCTTATAAGACAAAAAAGTCACTTTAAGCATTTTATAAGATTCTTTTCCTCTTTTAGTAAATTGTTTCTAATTTTAACTAAAACTATTATATTTTTAAATTTATTTTATTATAAAAAATTTAAAAAAATAAAAAATTAAACCAAAAACCCAAAAACAAAACAAAATAAAAATAACAAAAAAAAGACACAATAAGCAAATAAATAATTTTTGTTTGGGTAGTCAAATAAGTTAAAAATAAATAAACAAATAAACTCGTTTGGATAAAAAAATAAATAAATAAGCCCGTTTGGGTAAAAAATAAGCAAATAAGCTCGTTCGGATAACCAAATAAACAAATAAGCCAAACGAAATAACTTAAATACTTTTTGACTTATTTATTAATAAAAAAATAAATTAATAAACAAATAAACAATGGCAATCCAAACAGGGCCATAATAGGAATATACTTAGTCACAACTCATAATACAATGGATAATAAATAAGAAATGTACTATATATATTTGTGTAAAATATATTAATACATGTAAAAATAATAAATTATACTTTTAAAATATATAAATATTAAAAAAGTTATCTTTATTATTATATTATTTATTATTCTTTAAGCATTATTTAACATGGTACGTATATATTATTTAGATATAAATAATAAATTTTTTTCCCACTGACTTTGTTAACAAGGCATTCATTTATATACTGTTGGTAATATAAATAATAAAATTATTTATATATCTATTAGTTTAAGTTTTTTAATGAGTTATTAATTAACAATTTACGATATCAAAATGAATAATAAATTTAATTCTGTATAAAAAAAAGTCGAGCCACATGTGTGAGGACGTAATGATGATATAAATAATTAAATTATTTTTCTCTCTAGCATCTTAAGATTTTAAATGAAATGGTGATCAACATTATATTATATATGGTTATGTTTGGACAAAGTTACTTATTTGCTTATTAATTTATAAGTTAAAAAATAAATCACGTCGTTTAGGTAACTAAATAAATCAAAAACAAAAAAATAAGCAAATAAGTAAATAAGTTCGTTTGGGTAGCCAAATAAATAAATAAGCAAATAAATTTGTTTGGCTAGCCAATTAAACAAATAAGCTAATTTATAAGCTAAATAAGTTTATTTAAATAGTTAAATAAATAAATAAATAAATTTATTTAAAAATATTAACTTAAATAAAATTTGACATATTTGTTAATAAGGAAATAAATAAACCATCATAGGCCTTTATATACAAGTGTAACAGTGAGTTGATGGACTGAAGATCACAAGTGTTTTCTCTGTCTTCCTCCGCGCATTTCTTTTTTTGCGTTTCTTTCTTTTACAATTCCTTCCATATATACGCCCAGCTCAGACGAGAGAGAGAGAGAGAGAGAGAGAGAGAGAGAGAGAGAGAGAATGGAGACTATCTTGGTCTCCAAGTTGTTCATCCTGTTGATCATGGTTGTGTTAGTAGGTACTCAGCCGATCCAGTGCAATGTCACCTACGATAAGAAGGCTCTCATCATCAATGGGCACCGTAGAATCCTCATATCTGGCTCCATACATTACCCCAGAAGCACTCCCAAAGTAATCCCCTATCTTTTTCCCCTTTTTGTTATTGTCTGAAATGTCTAAAAAAAAACTTAATTTTTAAGAAATTTAGCTTCTTCTTCAATTAAAAAAAAAGTTAAATAGGTTAGATTAATTTAAATCTTTTAAAAATTTTATTGAAACGTATAATAAATTTTTATTTTTTACTTTTTGCTTTTAAATTGTATGTAATATTTGAGATATTAGTATATTTTTTTATTTTTATAAATAAAATTACTTTTTAATTGAAAATTTTATAATTATTTCATTAAAAAATTAAAAGTACTTGAAAGCTGAAAAATCAGCTTTTAAACTACCTCACACAAGATCTTATACATACATACATACACATATATATATATACATATAAAATATAATATGTATTTTAACAGTGCATTTGATGAATTATATAAATTCGAACACAATCTTCTCTAAAAAATGGATCGTACAAACATTGTAAAACTCATTTTCTTACGAGAAAAAAGTGTGTTCGAATCTATTTACTTTCATCTGTGCACTTCTCTTCTTCTTTCTTTCATTTTTTATTTATGTACTGTAAATTTCTCATACACTTTTTGATGTTAGTGGTGAAATGGGTATGTTTCAGATGTGGGAAGATCTTATACTCAAGGCGAGAAATGGGGGTTTAGATGTTATAGATACCTATGTGTTCTGGAACGTCCATGAACCTTCCCCTGGCAACGTGGGTGCCTGTCTGTCTTTTGATCTCCATTTTCAACTCACTTGTCGCTGTTTTTTCACTCTTCACTTCATTAATTTCACTGCATTTTCCTTTTTGTTGGCATCTGTTACTTAAATTTTGCTCAGTACAACTTTGAAGGAAGATACGATCTTGTACGGTTCATAAAGACGGCGCAAAAGTTTGGGCTCTATGTACATCTCCGCATTGGACCTTATATTTGTGGAGAATGGAATTTTGGGTAACATCTTATCTTTTACGTGTGGAGTGATTATTTATGGTGTCAGGACATGGTTACATAGTGTCTTAATATTTTTAAAAATTATACGATTACGTAAAACTCAATTTTAGATATAAAATTTACATAGTCGTGTGACTCTTAGAAGTATTGGAGCACACAGTGATTTTCTAAAAATAATTAATAATTTGTCTTTTTCATCTATGTATTTATCGTCTCATTAGTATTGTCATGCGGTGTTTTAATATTTTTGTAAATCACACCGTGATGTGAAACTCATCTTTAAGTATATAAAATTTACGTAATAGCGTGGCTTCCAACAGAAGCACTATTTTATCATGAGGCAATGAATAATTTTTCTTCTATGTGATATATATCTCTACTTTACATGTCTTCCTTTCTTTCCCTTTTTTTTTTTTGGGTATGGTTTAGTACATCCATCATCCATATGCATTTTCCTCTTCATTTCTAGTTATAAGTGCATGGTTTAGTAGATCCATTATTCATGTACATTGTTTTTCTGGAGGATATCTTAGTAAGGTTGGAACTTGGATTGGAAAAGGTAATCCCGTGAGTTATCCCCATCTTTAATGGTAATGGTTGTGTAAGTAATGAGTTTTGAATATATTAACCTTGTTCCTTTTAAAGCAATAGGAGAGGAGGAATTAAGCTATTATACTAGGTTGGTTCATTAAATTTTTTTTTACTCTCTTAGTATTGTGAATACTACGTTTGTATTCTAAGATTTGGACTAATAATTCGATAAATAAAAAATTATTGTTTTTTCATTCATGGTATTAACAATGTATACTAAGACCCTCTTAGTATTATTAGTACCAGATTTCGAATTATATTTTTTTCTTATCTAACAATTAGAAATAATTTTACAATTTTTATCACATTCTTTATCCTATTTTAATTAAACATGAATTAAATTTTTCAATACTATGCATAATCCCTTGATATATACAAAAACATGTAAAATCTCCAATATTACTAACAAACAAGTCCAATATGCAATTAGGCATAGATATGACCAAATATACTACACTACCACATAATTGAGGTATATATTTAGATATATTATCCACATATACAATACCCATATTTATTCAATGTTTGTCCAAGTAATGAATTTTTGATATATTATCCTAAAGGCAGATATATGACAAGATATACAACACCACAGAATTGTGGTATCCTCATCTTCATAAAAGATAATTTGCCCATTTTATATGAACGTGTTCTTTTGATAAACTTTTATCTCTTATTATTCTATTTAAACATTTTCAAAGTTCAAGCCCACTTCAATTCTAATGGGTAGAATGGTCAATTACCTATATATAAATATATGGACCTAGAAGTGAAACAAAGAGAAAAAATGAAAATTATCTTGAAGGATACGTACGAGGGTAGAAATGGAAATTGCACATTTTAATCTTCTATTACTATATCAATATCTATTTATTTTCACAAAAAAACCAACCTAGTATATGTAGATGACTAATGATTACATATTTAAACCGATATCTATTGAATTTTTTATCCATTTCTATATTCGATGGTATTTTATATTCATAAATTTATATCCGAATAATCAAATAGGCTCTTAATGTGCATGCAATATTTAATTTATTGCAAGAATTTATCCTACGTGAAAAGTTTATTTTTTCTATTTTGATTTTTATATAAGAAAAAAGTTAAATCAGAGTTAACTGAGGGGCGGGCCGATTGGCATTAGCTTAAAAGTTTTTTTTTTTTTTGCGTTTTTAGTAAAAAAAAACTAAATTGGTTCAAAGTAAATTGTTTATTAACTTAGCTTTTAAACTAATTTTTTTAAAATTGATTGTTTGGATAAAAATTTAATTTTTTTTGCTTTTTGTTCAAAGTGAACAATTTTACTCTTCTGTATTTAATATTAACAATTATATATAGTTGGTATGAGTAGTAAATAAGTTATGAATAAGGAGTATTATTGTATTTTAAAAGTGATGAAAATTTGAATAAGATATTTTGAGAGTTCTTGTTTTGATTTGATTTTTTGGTTTCTTAGTTTTTTTATTTTCTTGCCTTTAACTTTTTGGCATTTTTAGTCATAAAAAAAAAAAAAAAAAAAAAAACAAAACGCCAAGATCAAAGCCTAAATGTCAAACTTATAATT